>CALSBV010012170.1:3675548-3704576 GCA_943590825.1 Bovichtus diacanthus
AGCATTAATTTGGTGTCATGTTTGTGTCCACCTGATGAATGCTAATGCTCCACTATGTTCACCAGATGGTTACTCCATGTGTCTGCTGTTTGGTGCTGAGCAGGTGGTGCAGAGCAGGTGGAGCACGGTGGGCTTGTCAGCTGTTTCCCAGAGAAGGGCAGGGAAGGGTCGTTACTATGAGCAAAGCCACCGTGAGGAAATGTTCCTTCGGTTAATATACTTGTAAAAACACCGGGGTTACTGATTACACCAGACATTTGACAAGTGAAGATATTCTTCTAGAACAGCAGCCACTCGAGGCAATGCTTGGGATTTGCTTCTCAAATGCTGCCGTTGTGGTATTAAGCCGTGCCGATACTTTTTATTCCATTAATTCTTTCCCGGATGTTTTTTTTTTTTTTTGTTTTGTTTTGTCTTTTTTTAATCTTAATTTTTAATCATTGATGATGAACCATGATTGTCCGTTGGAAGTAGAAACTAACAGCCACTCTGAGTTAAACAACAATAAGCTAATTTCAATCACCTGATTTTTCTTCCTCCTCGTCTTCCAAGGCTGCAGAGGCGTTCCTCATCATGTTATTCTCGGATGCCAACCTGTGTGCCATCCACGCCAAGCGAGTCACGATATTCCCCCGTGACATTCAGCTGGCCCGGAGGATCCGCGGGGTGGATAATCTGTAAAAACAACAGTGGACAAGCAAGCAGCAGCAACAACAGGAAGGACATGTTGCCATAGTTCCCATGTCAGTCTGTTCTGATACTATGATACTTTTAGTCTGTTCAAACGGTATAACTGTTTTTAACCTGTTCTGATTTTTGTGCTACATTTGGTTTGGAATTGTTTAGGAGAAAACTTTTTTTTTTTCTCATTTTCCTTGGCAGAAGATCACAGGTTTTATGAAAAGGCACCAAGTTCAAATTGAGTTTACGGCTGTGACTAACAGTTGGACTGTTAATCAGGAGAAAAGAGTCAGAATCCTTGTCAAGCAGCTGTCATTTTATACATGAATACTTTTTATTATTATTACTTTATTTACATATTTGATCTGATGTTATTGTAAACTGTGTTGTATTGAGTTTGATTTATTGATGTGTACATATTGTTCCCTGTTCAAGTAAACTTATTCTGTTAATAAACAAGATTTTTTTTTTTGTATTTCGTACCTGGTGTATTTTGCTCTGTACACATTCAATCTCTTTGTATCATGTTATCAGTCATGTTTTCTTCAGTCAAACAGAAAAGTCACATGAAAGAAGCCCGTTTGCTCCAACGCTGCCCAGGGATGGAGGGAAATGTTTTTTTTTCTTTCATTCTTGAGTGTGCCGGGCTGCAGATGTGTTTGTACCTGCACTCTGAGTCAGCTGGGGCAGCCGGCGAGACGGGAGGGACGGGTACTGAAGCTGCTGTAACGGAGATGTCGAGGACGGGATGAAAGCAGATCTCGGGTCAGTACTCAGAGGGAAATGATTCCAAAAGTTGAGAAGTGAGAGTGCATCAATGGACTGGAGAGGAAAATCTGCAACAGTGCAAAGACAGCAGGGAGTCACTGAGGAGCAGAGACAGAAGACTAATCATGATGTAGCAAGTCTGCCATGACTTATTGTTGGGTCAGGAGCTGAAAAGAGATGATTGACAGCCAGTGCAGAGATGTGCAAGGTAATAATTGACTGTTTCAAATGATCAATGTTTCATTTGTTACAGTGCTGAGTGCCATGGACTTTAGCATTGTTTTAGTTCAGGTCATTTTTAGTCTTGTTCATTTAAGGGTTGATTTGACTCTGTATAGAGTTTTAATTCTGACTTTGTTTCTAGGACGGCAGCTTTTTTGAGTTTCATTTGAAGCGTGGATTTTGGTTTGGTAATTTAACTACTAGTAGAATAAATTGACAATTCCAACAGTGGATGGTCAACTTACTTGCTGTGGGTTAACTGCCATAACTGGCTATTAAGAACATTTACCAAAACTAACTTAATTAAAGCCCCTGTGTCTCAATTCAACTATTAACTGGAAAGTCTTCAGTCATGATCGCTGGATTATAGAAACTTTGACTCTTCTGGGGCCATATTCACAAAGGATCGTCTTTAAAACTGCGAATCTTGCAAAATGGCACCACAAAGCTCCGTGTCCACTTAAGAGCACAGATTTGAAGTGTCCACATGGGCCTGAGGGTTCTACAAGCTGTGTGTATGGGACATCACGTTACCTCAGTAACATGGGTTCATAATTGTAACTATAATCTTCTAGCTTTTTGTTTTGAGGTTATGTCACTATAGGGGGAGTCTGTCTGTCAAACTTTTTAAGAATGCATATCAAGCACTTCAAACTCCGTAGTATGCACAGGCATGACTGTTGCAAAAACATGGATTTTATCTAAATCAATAAATCAGTTTATTTTTGTCATTGGTAGAAGAAAATAAATCTTACACACACACACACCACACACGTTCTGTCCATTTATTCTGAATGTATACATTACAATTTGTCTGGATAAAATGTATCTGTTCATATTCGTATCTACACAGCATATAAATAATCTTCGTTTGTACTGTACATTCCCATCAACATTGGTAAAGATCATGTGACCTTTGAGACAGACCCGACGGACATGCACCAGAGGTAATGTCCCAGTCATACCAAGAAAACTCAAGTGTGTCTGACGCTGGTGTGAGCGAGGCCTGCCCCCAGGAGAACTGCACATTTAAAAAGAATATCTGTACATTAGAAGAAAAAGCTTGGTCAGTTTGCACTTCATGCATTCTTATTGTAAGGCTTCTCAACAACATAGTCCTCTTAACTGTCTGATTCCTGTGTGTAAGTCTTGGAGCCAGTCCGACCATCAACAGGAACAAACCAACACTGTTCATTTAAGGCTGATGTTTTCTGCCTAAGCTCCATTTGTTTCAACATTTGGTTTCTTGTTGCTGGCAGCAGCTATTGTCAAATCAATGTCAATGATAAACAGGAAAACCCCACAATTTGAGATTTAAAACAAAACAAAACACGGAGAACAAAAAAATGTGCCGACATATGAAGCTGCTCAGTTCTGCATGTTGCATTTAAAAGTCCGCCCGGCCTCTGCCTTCATCAAACACAGCCCTTTGACATTAAGGCTTCAGAATGAATTTAAGTTACACACGAATGAAGCTGAACGACAACACAGCGGTTCATATTCCCAGCAGCTGTATCAATGTGACACTGCTCATCACAACAAACTGCCACACATGATTTTACAACACAATAAACTCTTGCATATTAGAAACGCCTTCAGCATAACATTAACATTGAACAGCAGCGCGCAGACTGGACCTTGATGGAGGTAGGATTTGTTGCAGGGCTGTATCAGACTGCATTGGTTTTAGCTTGGTGGACCTAATAAGCTGCTGCTGGCTGGAGCGGTGTGGCTCCACTGACGGGGGCCGTTTGTCCTCAGAGTACATGTGGAAATCTGCAGTGTAAACTTAGGTTGGGTAGACTTCAACATTGATGTGCTTCTACTGGGAACATCCCAATAGGAACAAGCTCACAGACACGCTGCAGCAGGACTACTGCAGTCCGTAATGTTGTAATAACATTTTTCCACTAACTTACTGGGTGCTTTCTTTGTCTCCGTTATATTGTAAATTGCTATATTCTAACACCTAACCCGCGTGAAAATAAAGGGTGATTGAATTATGAACGGTACATGTGGCGATAGTGAGATGAAGACACTACATGTGGCGTGGTGAAGTGGTTTTGGAAAACAATTAGACAACTGATAATCTTATTCAATCTAATAATTCATTCAGTCTCCATAACATAAACAAAAAAAAAAAAAAAAAAAAAAAAAAAAAAAAAAAAAAAAAAAAAAAGTGAAAATGCCCAAAACGGGAAAAAAAAAAAAACGCATTTTTTTCACAAATGAGACGCTGCATTCACAGAATGTTGACATTTTGACTTAATAGATGAGTTAAATCAGTGATCTGTGGCACTCAGCCGGGGGATTCATTCATTTAAATGATCATGATATTAAATGATTTCTTTACAAAAGGCTTCATAGTTGACCAAAAAATTAAAAAATTAAAATCTATAGCTGCTTATAGAATATGATCTAATCTAACAAATATATAAATCTGAAAATATGTTGAATACATGTCTAATACATTTTTCTTGTTTTGTTCTCTCACAAAACTAAGACCAGAAATGTAAAAAATGTTACTCCAACTTACATGACGGGGGAAATGAGTTAGTATTAATCCTTTAACTCATTAAACTAAGTCTTAAGTACTAAGTCAAACATTTTCTGATTTTCAACTCATCAATTAATCAACTATTTGTTTCATCGATAGTAAAAATAACTATTTTATAACATTTCGCAGTACATACATTTGAAAACAATCAGAGCTGATGACTTTGGAAAGTTTAGTAAACCTGACGTAGAAGAGCAGCAGCTTCTCACTGTGCCAAATCACTCAATGGGTTTAGACATTTCATGGTAATAAAAGGCAAATAGAAAAACTAAAAAGACTTCTTCTGTTTAACATGTATCTATGGAATAAAACTCATCTCTGCCTGAGGATCACCGCCAAGCGTGGGACAGTTGACATCTTCTGTGTGGGTTAGTGGTTCCTACCAGGTTAACATGTTGACTACATTAGCTCAACTACCGTAGTCAGCAACAGTTTAAAGTGATGCTCCACCCAGTGTGAAGCCCTCTGGGTGGAGCATCACTTGGAGTCCCACTGTTCCTGATGTTTGGGTCACATGATGAACCCGCAGAGTCACATCTTTTCATAGAAAACTGAGGTATTGAACACAAACAGCAGAGTAGCTGTGGCAGCAGCAGCACTACTTTAATACACGCAGGCCCACTTCCCTTAGATCTTTTAATGAGCAGGAGGCCTGCAGCCACATTAATTATGTCCATTTCCTCTTCCTGTCACTGGCTGCCAGCTGCCAGGAGGAAGTCTGCTTGTTTAACTCGATCTATGCAAACATCTGCCTGTGCGGTGAAATAAAAGATTGCTAAAACAAATGATTATCGTGTTCGAAATAGACTCTGGTCAAGTATGGAGATTACTGTCCGACAGTATGTGGACAACAGGGTGGGGGGGGTCAAGGCAGCTGAGGAGCATCTACAGCCGTCCACTGAACACTGCTCCAACCTAATTTAGTTTATCGTCTAATGATTTCAGTGGTGACACTTGTCTCCTGCAAGCCTTCTGATCTCTAGTGTTGTTTAATTATTACAGTTTCCAAACTGTTGGAGCTCGATACCTCTCAGAGGTAAGCCGAGGACTCTCAGTTGCTGACAGCAGCCTTGGGGCCAGCAGGGATGCGGGGCATCTTCTTGGCTGGACTAGGGTTGTGCTGGAGGAGGAAAACAAAGCGTACATATCAGAAAATTAACTGTTGTTAATAAAGTACTGAATGCCACTGCTGCTCTGCTATGAATGGACATGAACTCAGTATGATGTACATTCCACAGCACTCGTCACATCAGTTGTCATGTCATGTTCTTCAGCTCCTGTTCTAAGGGAGAGACTGTTTTCAGTAATAATTACCAGTCACTTTTACGTTGCTTTTTATTTTTATTTTTCAGTCACCAAAACTCCCCTCTTCCTTCCCGGTGATGTGTCACATAAAAAGCCGGGCAGCTAAAAGGACATAGTCGCTCCTTTTTCTGGCAAACTTTTAATTTGAAACATCTGCAGGAAGTAGTTTCATTCATCAGTAACTTTAAGGGGAACTCAAATGATTTTCCACATCAGTGCGTTTCCAGGTGTTGGAGAGTTCATACGGCATGTATGAAAAAAGTTGAAGTAAAAGAAACTGGAAATAATCACAGAATGAAGACAGTATTTGTGTTGAAAATAACCAAAAACTGAGCATCAAAGTGGTGAGAACAACTCGACTGGGGAAATGTGCATAATACTGAATTTACCTTGTGAGATATCACAGTATGGGTAACTCCATCCCTCCTCAATGTTCCGACTTTTATTTGAAAATGTACAATATTGAGTTTAATTTTTAATATCTTCCCTTTGTTTAATATACTTTTTATTCCTAAATACATTAGATATAATGTTCAAGGTAGAAAAATGTTGTCCTAACGTTTATTTATCCTGTACCTCGGTGGTAGTGCTGGAGCGGACAACTTCTGGCTCTGCCGGCAGGTCATTGTCCAGAGGTCTGCGGGCGTATTCCCTGCGGTGTTTGTCATCCACCCGTGTCAGGTACCATGTCCCGGGGAACAGATCCTCCACTGAGCTTCGAGGGACGTAGCTGGCTGTGTGGGCGGATTGAAAAAGAGAGATGCAGGGTTCTAAATATCTAAATCAAATCCTGCTTGTGAGAGTGTCGACATCATCTCAAGGCTCCTGTAGCCAGAGCTTAGGCCAGTGCACACATTTAATAATGCATTTGCACTTTTGGACATAATGTGCCATCATGGTGTAGGACAGGTGTTGGTTAGCTGTGGATGGGCCACTGCCATTAACCCGTGTCTTTAAGTCTTTTTTCTTTACATCAAAAGCAGCTTGCCTCAAATTGCTCCTTGGGGGATGACTTCAGTGTTTTAAATAAAATTGAAATTATTTTGTTGAGACCGTGATCTTAAAGACGATTAAGTTGCATTAGCTACAGTACAGCCTGAAAGTAGCCCCTACAAGATGAATCTTTTGAGTCATGTCAAGTTCCTTCTTCCCCAGTATATTGGAACTACAGTTTTAGCACCCTAAAAGATTTAGCACCCTGATCCAGGGAGCCTGACAGAACGAGACATGAGCAGCAGTGACAGCAGGGTCATACCTAAGTGGTGTGTCTCCTCTCTCAGCTTCATGTTCTCAGAGAAGACAGCAGGCGAAACCTTCTTCCTCGAGTCCAGTCTGACCTTCAGGTCACTCAGGCTGGACACAAGCTTGTCCAGACCAGATCCTGAAACAAAGAGTCAAGAAATTACACTTTAGGTTTGTTTCTACAATTTTATAATGGCTACACTCTAATTTCAGCCACATGACACAAGTGAAGCGGAGCCTTACCGGGGGTATGGTCCTGTGTGACTCTGAGAGAATACAGAGTGGCAGCGAATCCTGAGCCGTAGGAGAAGACACCAACCCTCCGTCCTGCTATCTGTGAAGATGTGTGTCTGCAACACAGAGGCAACAAAGATTCTCCTTACATACAACGCCAAGACTTAATTCTTCAACTACTTCAATCAGCCATGTCTGGATCGTGTTTGAAATCCAGTACTTTGCAGTGACTGCACTGAACAATTGAGATGCAATTTCCTGTTTATGTAAACTGCAGTAATAAATGATTGTTGTTTGTATTTTACGATCACTGGTGAGCTCTTCAATTAGCTGTAGGAGATATCAAAATAAGCTGCGTTCATTTTTAGATGCAATAGTATCAGATAGATAGATACTTTATTGATCCCGAGGGAAATTTAGGATATCAGGTGAATATGGGTGATGGTGAGCATTTCAGTGTCAGCTGGTAGTCGTTGCACAAAGCCAGCTCTGCAGTGACCTTTGCTGCCCCTGAATGAGTCCTAAATGGAGAGATGCTATGTTGCTCTTTTGAGTTGTTTTCATTTGATTTAGAGACATTTTGGTAATCAGGTAGGTTGGTATTCACAAATTCCTGGAGAGACGGACTTTGTCTTCCTGCCTCTTCAGCACATGGTTGCAGCAAGTGATTAAATAGACCAAAGTCAGACACTGAGACATACTGTGCAATGAGTGATGCCAGGCAGCCGTAGACAGAGGGGGTGTACATGTTTCCGTTCTGGTTGGAGATCAGCAGGGAGGGCTTGGTCTTCCTCTCAAACAGATCTGCACTGGCCTTCATGAAGGCCTTCTCCACATCCCGGTCAAAGTAGGTGTCTTCTGGCTTTACATCTCTGCAATTCCACACACACACAGACACACACAGACACACACAGACACACACACACACACACACACACACACACACACACACACACACACACAATGACCAATGTGTTTCCTTGTCTTCCGTGTGTGTGGTGCTGGATGGTAGTCAACCCAATCTTCAGATCATGTATTCGTGAGAAGTAAAGCTTCTTAAGCATGAAGACATTTTGGTATTTGTAAGAAAAGGAAATAGTATCAGCACTAAGATAGTACTGCACATTATATTTTACATGCAATATGAAGTGAGTGAGTACCAAGAGTCAAGAATGTGGGTGGTGTAAGAAAAAGGTGGAGGAACATGGAGAACTTAGTGATGTGGCAAAGGCCATCTACATCCTCTGAAGCCCTGTGACTATTATGTTCTGTGCCAACTGACGTACAGAGAAAAGGGAAATAGTTCAGTTACAGACTGTCCTTGAACCAGATAAGTGACACCTCTCGCTTCCCATGAGCCTTGTTGCTGCCACAGTCATGTGAGAAATTAGCTGAGGCAAATCGAAATTAGTCACAACTTATCATATCTCTAACAATAAGAGATCAGAGTATCTGCTTCATGTACTCGTTGGTTTCAAAACATCTCGCCAAAAGGACTGCAGCTGAAAATTAGCCAGCAGGCCAACACTGGCAAATTTACAGAAATATTGATTTGATGTGCGTTACCCTCGTAAATAAATGAATGAAATAAAATACCCTAAAAGTTTTATTTCAGAGCTCACTTACACACAACTCTAGTCTATGTTGAGAGATTATAGGATGTGCGGTGAGGTTTGAGGAGTCAGTTCATCCAAATTACAAAGACATTGACCATAAGAGACCACAACATTTTCATGGGAGCTTTTGCACTCATGATGGGTACACTGCAGTCGAGAGCGCGTATAGACTCACTTGAAACCCAAGAAGCAGCAACACGGGCACATCCTGAACAGGTGCTGCACTAGTATCTTAAAATCAGCAACAAGTCTACTCTCCAAAATGTGGGAGTGCTCCTTTAATAAAGGACATCCTTTATTAATCATTTAAAGCAGGACTTTATTCAGTAGGCTAGTTTTATTCTGAGTGTACCTGAAGGCATCGAGGCCTGTGAAGGGTCCCGTCTCAGTGTTGGGGTTGGGGTGGCACAGAAAGTCATTCAGCATCAGTCTAGCCAGCGACTTCTGCACCAGCTTGCAGTACGGAGAATGGAAGACTAGATAGTCGAAGTCGTCCAGGCTGAAACGATTCTCTGAACCCTCTGTTAGGAAGAAGAATGAAGATTAGACCATACACGCCTAGAATACACTGGTGCCCGTTTTAAACAGTTGTAATTTGCTTTGCATGGCCTCAAGTATTTGTTACACACTGAGTTTCATTTCATTGGCACAGTTGCAAAGAGCAATGTGAACCCTTTTCACTCAAATATCAGCACTTGACCTTGCTCTGCTTTATCTGCAAACACCACTCATCTTGTTGCACCTCTCCTCCATGCGCACTGTGCGAGGTACCAAATACCAACAAGGTCAGGAACACACCACATGTCAAAGAGCTGATGCGCAGGGTCTTTGTGGTGTCATGGAAACAGCCCATTATATCAAGCCCAGAGGTCAGAGCTGGAAATGTAGTACTGCGTCACAATGAGTCTTCAATAGCCCTCATGTTCTCAGATATTGTAAATGTTGAAACATCAGGTTAAAGGCTCATCTCATTAAACTACTTTCGGTTCACTGAACTTAGGTAAACTTCTTAGCACAGCAAGCAGGTAACGTCCTAAACCCTCTTAACTAATCAGTCTATTATCTAACGAGTCCCTCCCCATGCATGAAAGCGACAGCACCTTTCTTTCCTCAGAGGTATGATCTTTAACAGGGAGCAGAAATAAGATTAACCAGTCACCAACGGCAAAATTATACTGCATGGTTCAGCTCAGCTCAGATCGCTTTTCGTATCAGGTACTTTTCTCGATTTTGTTTTCCACTACAGATAGCAGTCTCAGCTGATCTTCATAGTGACGCCGTGCGAAACTGCTGTGACATCATCTTCAATGCCACACAAACAGTGTATTCTCTAACTGGCTCCTTTATTCAGCAATAAAAAATATGGCAGTTTCTAATGATGGTAGTTTGGCTGTTTAAAAATGTTGGGTATGTGCAGGATGATTCTCTCTGACCAATCATTGGTCCGCAGTGTTTCAACTCCTCCTTCTAGTATCGGCTCAGCTCGCTTTAAAGCTCGACCGAGGTCGTACCAAAAAAAGTGCCAGGTATTTTTCACAACTTTTGCTAATGGAAAACCAAAAGAAAGAGCGAGTTGAGTGGAGCCAGCCCTGCCATGCAGTGGAAATGTGGCATTACTAAGACATCTTTCCTGTCCGGGTATAAAAACAAGCCTACATGGAGCACTTTCAAATGTTGGAGGAGCCGTCTATATTAATCATAGACAACAGTTTAAACCCACCTCTTTGCCACTGTGCGTGGATCTTGTTGCGATACACAGAGTAGCAGCGGTCCAGCGCACTCAGGTAGCACTCTATCGACAGCTTGCCGTCCACCACAGGATACTCTGACATCATGTCTGGCTTGTAGAAGTCATATGCATGCTGCATGTGGGTTCCTCGCAGACCTGCAACAAAGCCACAGCAGTTGCATCATATTAGCTCCTTCTATATGTACAACTCCTTCTATGCATCTATGACTGCACTGTCCGGACTAAACGGACTAAATTTCACAGATACAATTTTGTTTTATGCTTACTTAAAAGTGTTGCTGTTAATAAAGTCTCCCAGAATGACTGAGCTAGTTTCTGGTACTTAGATGTAGTTCAACAGATACAATAACTCATTTTAACAGTGCACATTGTAAAAACCACTCAATTGTCAAAAATAAATTAAGCAAAATCACAGAAGAAAACAGAAGGCATCAAAGAGCCTGAGATAACCTTCATCTCAGTGCTGAACAGCGAGAAGATTAAATCAGAACATTTGAATGATGGGATGAGCTTAATAACAGTTATCAGTCAATCACTGAAGAGTGCAGCCTGACTAACAACAAACAGTTATCACTTAACTGACCTCGTTCAAAGGCCAGAGGAGCATTAGGCCCGACCAGCATGGCCACCGCGCCGGCTCCTCCTGTAGGCCGGGCACTTCCTGTGGCGTAAACAGCAATGTCCCCTGCTACAACCAAAGCATAACGGCCTGCAGAAAGGAACCATGAAGAGATGGTTACAGCAAGGCACATTATTTTTTTAACTTTTTAAATATACACAAAAAAATTTAATTATCAGCACAGGACTGTTGCAACAAACCATTGCATAAGAGTGGAACAACTAATTTGTGGCAACAATTAGGGCTAATTAAAGACATCTATCTGGTAAAACTCACTAATCTGATCAGTCAGGCTTTAGCACTCATTACTACCAAACACTTCACAATGATGCAACTGAAGGAAAACTTCTGATATGTTATAGACAAAACAATTTTTCGATTTAATGGGATAAAAAACAAAAAATACAACGTAATAGATTAAGACATCAAGATGAACACGAGTTTGTTCACTCACCATCCCATGAGCTGGACTCCACCCAGTTGACAGCATTGAAGAGTGCAGCTGTACCCCCGTAGCAGGCATTTGTGGTGTCAATGCCCTCCACATCGGTATTGCCAGAGTCCTCAAACAGCTGCATGATGACCGTCTTGACAGACTTGGACTTGTCAATGATGGTCTCAGTGCCGACCTCCAGTCGACCCACACTGTCATAAGACAGGCCGTTCCTCTCCATTAGCCTCTGGACCACGGTCAGGCACAAAGAGTTGATGTCTTCGCGGTCTGAGCAGAAGCCCATGCGATCTTGGCCCAGGCCCACAGTGTATTTACCTGCTGACACACCATCTAACTGCTCCAGCTCGGTCTGGTCCACATACTGGGACGGGAAGTACAGTTCCATGGCAATGATACCCACATCTTTGGGCCATGGTCCCAAGCAACTGATTGGGGCTGATCCTGGCATCCTGAATGGCTTAAGAAGAGGTTTCATGTTCAGCATTATTTTGAATTTGATCAATATATTGTGTGTGGTTAGTGTTGGAGTTCTACAACTTTGAAATGTCGACAGTAGTTAACCAGGTGCCTGCAATGTTTCCTGACTGCTGATGTTTGAATAGATGAATAAAAAGGGTGGAGGACACATGCACGCACACGGAGCACAGGCCATTTCAGAATAATATCGAAAAGGATTGCTCCACAGGGAAAATTGGATTTTTCGTCCATTGCATTCAAGCAACATCAGATGTTCGGTAACATTAGACATGAGACCGTACATTTGTGTCGTTGTTGCACGGTTAGAGATTTGACAGCTAACGTTATTAGCTATCTGGCAAGGTGACTGAGAACATTGACCAACAAGCACGTTAGCTAAGATCGTTGCACTCATAACGTTAGTAGGTCACTTATTGCAGTGTTTGAGATACTGTTACCTGTCTGCTTTATGTGACGTTTATTCTAACTAAACACCGGTTGCTCACGCCACTAGCTAAGGTTAGCAAAAAGACAGCAAACCACGTAGAAAGGTGCTAACGCTAACTAATTATAATGCATAAGCAGGACTTATTCAGAATTAACGTTAACGTGTGCCATTTGTTATGTCTAAAGTTTGACAGCTAGCCGCATATATTGCGTATTACACATACCCAATCAGCTAAATACAAATGCTTGTGTTTGGAGACCTGATAACGTTATGGATAGTGGAGAGGAAAACTGGGTGAAAGGGCATCGGGATTTCCTGGAATTTAAGTCCTAAATCTGTAACCCTTTAACTCTGAGGGATCAATAATGTAAGAAAAGACAAGTTTGTTACCTAAACGAGAAACGTTAAGTGACAATAGTGTAAAAACATTTCTTTTTTAAAGCCAGGACACCGAATTTGCTGGGTCATAACATAGACATACGGCATTTCAGCCAGTTACCCGGACCAGATAGCAGACGGACCAGTTTCCTTTCCAACTGATGGGACTAGAATTGACCAATTTACACACAACAGTTTCATTTAACGTTAGCGGACTTGTATTTATGATATCTGTAAAACAACTGTGTTAGACATGTGCTAGCGAAACCCTGACTCAACATGTGTGGTTCAATTAAAATTCCACGCAGACACCGGAGATACCAGACTTACATCTTCTGAGACTAAACAGAGGAATCAACCACATTTATAAAAATGAGACAAACACCAACGAGTAGTGACTTTCGTGTGAGCTCTGTCTTCGGAATTAGAAATATGAAGTTGCAGACACATGAAGCTTCTCACCTGTGTGTGAAGTCAACTCCAGAGATGGGAAGAGTTATTACTCCGTTGTTAATTGTATCCAGTCCACCAGTGTTTGATAGGTCGGCAGCGACGTGTATTTATATAAAGCGACTATACAGCAGCGTACACCCTACACTACAGCACCTGGCCGCCTGTCCAATCACCGCTCACAAACAACATGCGGCGCTACCAAGTCCAGCGGATTTCTGGCCAATCAGAGATTAGCAAACACAACCACGCGCCAGAGCCGTATCTGCGGTCCAATGGCGTGAGTTGTACGATGTCTGGTGAGAGAGATGAGCCAATCAGACTGTGGAAGTAATTCCTGGCGCGGTAGAGACAGCAGAGGCCAGCGGAGCAGCGTATCCATGGCAACAGTCAACCATTCATACAGCGGGCACGGCTGCTGCCTTTTATACAATGTTCATTAAATTACAATACAATATTTAATATAAAGCCTATAATTACATTTCATGTGAGACCATAGCAATTTATTCGGCAAGCGCTTTGTGGATGATATGAAAAAGTCTGTAGCTCTTAATCAATGTGTAAAATAATGCCAATGCTATTTAAACTTATGCATTGGTTTTAACTTAGATACTGTAGAAGCACGTAAGACAGGCATCATACAACCTTTACTTTAGGTCCGGAGTTATGTTACTTACTATCTGGTCAGAGAGATGGTTTTTAAACTTTCACTATGTAGAAGTACTGGATTATTATCTATAAGATATAATCACTATATCATCTCACTGCAGAATGTAGAATGACCTCTTTAACAGTGTTCTAGTATATTATGGGATTCTAACTATTGAGGTGTAAGCAGCAGTGTAACGTTGTAGCCAGGTCGTTTGATGTGTGACATTGCATCATATTGTATAAAGTGATCATATGTTTAATGTGTAAAACTAACAACTATTTATGCCACATCATAGAGCAAAAGGTTCAAGTTTAAATATTACGTAGAATAACACTGTAATACACTTACAGGGGCTGTGTGAAAATCATTTAATCCACATTCCTTTCAGCCATAAATCATGACGACAAATAGTGGCCAATTTAGTGATTCAGTCTTTTGCTGTTGTGTGTCTAATGCCACTAATTAACTTGTAATGTACCTCTATCTTATCCATCACAATATGTTCTTTTTATTGTTTTTTTAATGTAAAAAGTGATAGATATTACATTTTGCCAACATTCTTAAAAAATATCACGTTACATAAACTGCACAATATGAAGTTTCCAATTAATTTTACATTTACAGTGAATATGATAATATCCTATAATTCTACTATTACACTAACACACAGCTTTTGGACTTTGTACTCTGTAGCTCTGTACATTGCACATGTTCTATTTATGCTTCATACTGGGAATTATTGCACATTCTCTGGACAATATTTTGCATATTTCTGCATAAAACTTCTAAAACTGTTCAGTTCTTTCATTTGGCATATATTTATCCAATTTCCAATACTTTTTTCACATTTTAATTGTAATTTTACCTACTATATATATCTATGTTTCTTGACATTTGTAGTACTCTTATTTTTATTCCTCTTACTATTTTTATTGTTATGCACCAATACACCAAAGCAAGTTCCTTGTATGTGATATCCTCCTTGGCAATAAACCGGATTCTCATTCTGTTAATAACAGTTGTTTTGAATACAAACTGAACCATGATTTTGCGACTGCATGACATATTTCTAAACTCAGATTTATTACCGGCCGCGACAGCTGGTATTGTTTTCACCGTGTGTGTGTGCGTGTGTGTGTGTGTGGTAGTGTCGCAACCGTGCAAGATGCAGTCACAAAACTTTACAGGTGTGTAGTTGAGATCAAAGTGAAGGTTGAGTTCACATTGGAGCCTCATCAGAGAAAGAGAGGCAGAGGCCCCCCCCCCCCATTTACACCAATTTGGCATCACAAAACTTTGCAGTTGTGTAGTTGAGATCAAAATGAAGACTGTGTTTGAGGATGGGTGCAGTTCCAGCTAGGGCGCCAGACGAAGGGGCGTAGAAAGTGGGGAAGGGCCATTTGCCCCCCTACTTTACACCCCTGGCCTGATTTGGTGTTGCAGCTGCTGTGATCTCATCGCAAGATGTCCTCATATTCAGAAACTGATTCCGGTCTGTAATTTAGGAGAGGCATTTCAATTTGATAACATGGTTAATGAAACATGGATTGAATTACAGAAAAGCACCAAGCATGCTCTTTCAGTGGGTGTTGGGGATCACAAACTTCACAGAGTATATAACCAAACGGAGAAAAAAGAGAAAGAAATATGACTAATGTCAGACTCAGACTTGTCCTCCGTCACCAGCAGGGCTGGATTAGCAATAACTGTCCCAAATTCACTTTGCAGCAATTAGTTTATGGTCGTCTGATGAATTCCACATTTGTTAACTAATTTGCACTAGTAAAACACAATATGACTGGAATAACAAGGGCCTTAGCTAATCTTGAGACCAGGGTTTGTAGAGGTAGAAGTTTTAATATCTTTATTTATTCAGTTGATATTAAACTCACATGGTGCAATTTGTGTTGAATCAAATTAGAAAAACTGACAGTCAGCAAAGCTGTTAGGCCACGACTAGTTTTCTCCCACTCGTGGGTTAACTGGGCCCTGATAATAAATGTTGAGGGTTTTCACTGCATCACAACAAATCTGCCGACTAAACATTTATTCGGTTGATTTAGACTTTACTGGACAATCATTTTGTTTGGACCTTCATGTTTTACATATGCTAAAATGTTGGACTCTATAAAATATGTTCTTAAAAATGCAACATTTTAACATCTCAGGGATGATTAAGCATGTCTTTGATTGAATGGAAGTTTAACAAAAAGGTGGAGTTGAGGAAAGACACATTCATCACACAGTGGTTTCTGATGTTTACGCACTTAACAGTTAGTTTCATGGATAGAAAACCTGATTTACCTGAATTCATAATCATGTATTTGCATCTTTCTGCATCAAAAAAAAAAAAAAAAGACCATTGTCCAATATCCAGCTGGACAGTCAGAGGAAATCACAGTGACAGGGTTTTAAGATGAAATGACCATTTATTTGTGTCAATGCATTAACACAATCATGAGGACTCAACAGTCAGCCTCTCCTCATACAGCAGCAAAAATTAACAAGCTTGAAGTTCAAGATTCAAATGCTAACAACATATATTACGTTTTCTTCTGTCTTCATCCAGGAAACAAAAATGTTGACAAATGTGTTAAAATGAGCCCCATCAACTTTAACACATAGAACATGTTCAACTATTCTAAGAGACACAATCTCAGAAGTTCTTCCTGGATGTGCAGAGAAGCATCGTTTATGTGCTGTAATGGCGTATACGTGAAGCCTCTCAAAACATTAACAAAAAAACTCAAGTGGACATCATTACAACAATCTAAAGGAACTGTAATAGTTTCTGTATTTAACAAATCTAAATAGTGACACAAACATGTATCATCCATTTGAAATGATGTCAGATAAAAAAAAATGACATGTTTATAACATTCACAGAGCCACAGACATTTTATGTTGAACATACAGGTCTGATAAGAACATGAGTACCATTTTGAATACAAGGAATAAAAACTGATTTAGAGAACTTATTAAATAGACAAAAACCCAGAAACAGGAGACGACAAGAACTTGTAATAAATCAGTCCCTCTTCCATTTTCTCGTCTTCTCGCCTTAACTACTAGTGCAGTCCTTGTATTGTGTAAGGCAAAATAAAACTAAAACATATAATATTTAATAGATCGGATAGAAAAATACGCGTTTCTATCAATATACAATTTAGAACATTTAGTTTGAGCCAGATTTAGGTTGTTTTAGACTGAGGTGTTGCTGCTACCTCTCATTGAGCTTGATTCCCAGAGTTTCTCTCCCACAGTAACAACAGCTGGCTGCCTGCTTGGGGCTCTAACTCCTACACGAGACAAAAAAAAAAAAAAAGAGAGATGGAGAAAAGTTGAAATTGCAGTAAAGAAATTCAAAAAGTTAAACTACGAACATGTGATATTTTCCACTGACCAGCTTAACAGTTCACACAGAGACATCTGTCATTATAGTGTCATTGAAAAGGGAGGCTATACATTTAGGGCCCTATTTTAATCGTGCAAGTGCAACAACCGACACAAAGGTAGTTCCTGGGCTCCCTGACTGTGTTGACGTCTCCATGCTCTCCTGCTAGTTTGGTTCACATATGTGCAGCGGCGTAAAGTGCAAAATAGCTGAGTGAAGGTGAATGTAGAAGAGAGAGTGTGGTGATTAATAAATGCACCCTGAGCCAATCACGTCACTGCTCTCATCAAACAGCTGAGCCAATCACAGTGAGATATGACAGTCAGCTGAACAGCAGAATAATCATGCCACTGTGGGACTAAAGAATACCAAGAACTCCAAGAGTGACACTGTGATAAGTTACAGGTAATACTAAATGCCATGTATACTATGAGTGCAATGCTTAGATTAGTTATCAGAAGACCTTTGAACAGCCCTCTTTCATGAATGGCTACAGTCATTAATAGATAGAGACATCAAGAGATCATGTTAGACTTGCTTGGGAAAGTTATTAATTACATACTTAAACTATTTATTGTTATTACTTATTAATTTTCCTGTATTTCAGCTTTGATTTCCTGTTTGTAATTATTTCCGTCATCAACTGTAGGCCGTGTTCTCTCCTCTGCTGGGGTGTCTCATGTTGTCGGAGTGTAACGGCTCGTCTCACGTAGTGACACAGCCTCTATGAAAGGAAGCAGACTCACCTGTCCGTCCCTGCTGATCTGGACCTTCTTGTTGTCGTTCCATGAGTTGAGGATGTGTTGGGTGCACTGGAATGGAAGACTCTCCATGTGGATCCACTCTACACTGAAAACCCCTCCTAGTCCCATGAAGCCCCAGTCCTGGCCGCTCTCCCGACTGATGTTTGATGTCATGCGAGCGTAGCCCTGTGGAAACGAAATAAGACATCACTTTTGTTTTTTCTTTTAAAAAGATCCTTATTTACAGTGTATTACACTTTTACAGTGATTACGGCACATGTGGTCAAAACTATGATAATAGAAGCTAAGCTAAATAGCATTTGTTTTTACCTGGAAGTGTCCAGAGCCCTGAACAGAGAAGATGAGGATGATGAGGTTGTTCTCCAGGAAGGCCTTGGTGAGTTTGGTCTCATTGCTTGGTGTGGTGGACCAGATACCTTTCTGCTGAGAAATGTCTATGTTTCTGACATTGCTGCTCTTCATGATGAAGTACCGCACTGATGAGACCAGCTGAGGGGACAGTGGCTGTGAGATCTGCTGGGAACAAGGAGAGGAAAACAGAAGCTGAGCCAACTTGAATTTCACTTACTAATTATTTGTTGATGAGGCAGTAACTAGTAATAATAAATATGTCAGTCCAAACACTGAAGGCTCTCAGGGTGACCTGCGCCTCCTGCTCAAAACGAGAAGCTTTTATTTTTTAAAAAGAGGAAAAAAGTAGTATAAAGCCTTTAAATAAAGGACTCAAGTGACGTCACTCAAGTCATTTATTGGAGCTGAAGAAGTTTGAAAACCAAAGTGAGAAAGCAATGAGCTGACCTCTATAGCCGCTCCTCTCTGCGTCAGGCTCGAGGCTACATGAGCCGCTACTAGCATAACGTGCCCAAAGCTGTGACCAAACTATCGGCGGTCGAGTTGCATTGTGGGCAGTGTAGGCGGCAGGGTGGAAGAAGAATGTGTGGAATCAAAAAGATAATATCTCTGTGACAGTGAATACCTTTCCTGAGAAGGAAGGACTGGGGCCATCAGAGGGACTGTCCAGGCTCACAGAGCAGGAAGAATTACTGGAGGACGGAGGCTCATCAGAGAACTGATTTCTGGGCAGTGAGGCCTCATCTCTGCTGTGGGCTTTCTTCTGGAGCAGGCTTGAAGTCGCTGGCATCCTACAATACCTGAGGGGAAGTGGTCAAATGGAAGAGTATGAAGTGAAACATGAAAATATAACATCACTGATTATCCTACATTCTCATTAACCTTAACCTTTTGTATTCTAAGTATGTTTTATCATATTGTAGTAAGAAGTCCTCCTGATTTCTGATCTGATCTTATTCATTGTGTGTTGGGGAAGCTACTTTGAAAGTTGAACCACACACAGGCAGGCAGGACAGTGAAATGTGAATATCTTTAAGCACCATAATACATTACACTGCAATGTAAATGTTTTGAGACTCCTTGATACCTGTCATTGGTGGAGTTGGTGGGTAGTTGGGGGCTGTTCTTGGAGTTCTTCACAGAAGCCTGGGGCCCATCTTCTGATGACATGGGCCGGGGCCGCTGGCCAATCCCTGTGGGCTGCTGCAGGCCTGCTCCCTGCTCCTCCGCCGCAAGCACCTGAGAGACATCAGTTTGAGCTCCAGTTATTTACCTGAATCCTAGTGTCCATACGGCAAACACCCGAGTCGAGGACATTTTATCCACACGTCAGTAAACTAAAGATACAGATAGAGATCCAGCCACCAAAACCATCTCCAGGGTGATCATGAATGAACAAATGGAAACGTAGCATCAAGGCAGGGAACACAAACCCCAGCAGTGACTTCTCAACTGCTAACAGATTGGAAATACATTTCCATGTCAATCCAAACATGATAACTATTTATTTTCACTCAGATTAGTGAACAGATTGGCTTCAAAATTGACTCTTCTTAATAGTCTAATCTAATAATATGAGAGAAATGATGCGTCAGTTCAGCTTTGCAAAGGTCACAGAGATCAGAGTTTCAGTCGAGGTTCAATAGTTTAGTTAGGATATAGAGCCACAGTTTGGTTCATGGTTCAGATGTATAGAAGAGCCAGAAATACACTGTAACTGCACCATTTTGTTTACCGTTAATTCTGAATATAGACCAGTATTTCAATTTGTAACCACATTTTGTTTTTTAACATATTACATATATTTTGATAGTTTGACAGATGTTACTTGACTACAAGTCCAGAGAGGCAGACAGTTGTCATGTATAGGTTAGTAGGAGCAATAGACAATTTCTTAACATATTGTTAATATTATAATTATTTTTATTTATTTTTTTTAAAGGTTTCCTTACAGCACCCAGCACTATAATTAGAATAAAGAGATCCCCAAACTTTTTAACGTGTGACATTTTAACATCAAAAATACCATGAATATAGAATTATAAACATCCATAATAATCTACAAAGAGGAGGAAGACAACCTGTCTGAGGATGTTCAGACAATAGTGAAAACCTACATACACTGGTGTTGCTCTATTATGTTGTTATTGTTGTCACTTCCTGCAAAACCAAGTGAAACTTAGAGGAAGAAAAGAGAATGTGACCTACAGAAACCAGGGTCCGGATGATGGCCTCGTCTTGCTGGGTCCAGGGCTTTGAGGGACAACGGATCCTCTTGATGAACAGATTTTGCCACTTCTGCCTCAATTCAAATACCAGTCTTGCAGCCTGACACATAACAAGAGATGAAACCGCATGTTTGTGAGAAAAGATTTCCTTGCTAAATATCTACAAGTCAGGATGGAAACACAGAGAAATAACATAGAACAAAAACATCTGTTATGAAAAGCGAGGGAAATATTAAAATATGTCAATTGATTTGGATGATCTTAGGCTGAGAGGTATTTCATTTGTAAATGTAGGGGCAAAGACAGCAAAACTACAGCCTGCCTTCCTTTAGGGAACACCCAATACACAGTGGTTAGCCGACCTGAGAGACTTCAACTTATACATGGGCACAACAATTGAAAGAAATGTTCTCAGGGGCTTCATTGTGTAGAGCCTGATTTCAACAATTACTGGGTCATATTGACTTGTTTATTTAAAAAAAAAAAAAGTTTTGGAACCACTGACATAGAATCCAATACAAATGTTGTGGTATGAAGAAAAATCACATTCAAATTCATAAACTAAGATGTAACCTCTCACCTCTCTGTCCAATTGGAAGACGAGCCAGTCATCCAGGCTCATCTCAGCCAGGTCCTCTGCCTCACTGTCGCTGAGGTCATCCAGCAGACCGTCTGAGGGAAAGAATAGACACATATAGACCAGCTGCACAGACAGGCTTCCAAGTCAACTTCTGTGCCTTGTCGCCAATTACTTTGTGGACAGAATATGTATGTAGAGCTTAGGATGGAGACTTTTTTGCAATTATGTAAAATGTAGAGGTCTTCACGGGTCCACCAGAACCCCAGGACCCGAGAGTGTTTTAACATTAGTCTATGTGTAACATCAGAGTGGGTGTGAGCAGACCATGATCATGACGGAGGTGCTGTGTGTGTGTGTGTGTGTGTGTTTGTTTGTTTAGAGAGCAGGTCAGAAATTAGCAATGCTAACATTAGCTTGAGCAATCATTAAGTAAGGACAAACAGTCAAAGTTAGATTTATTATGCTCGATGCAATAAAACTGCGAAGCTGATTCTAAGTCATGTTTGTCATCCATCAGCGTGACAGCAAGTGGATGTTTAAACTGAAATAACGAGTGGATTAGCTGTGCTGTTTCAATCAACAAGAGAGGAATAACAGACAACCTGGATGTATTTTAACCTAACTTAACTTTTTTTGGCAAGTATGGATAAAATGCGTCACGGCCAGGCACAGGGGAAAAGCTAATAAAATGACAATAGGTAAGAAAAACTTTGTTTTGTCAACTTGTAAGTTAACGTTAACTTGTTGACAGCAATCATCAGTGCTGTTCGGGTCCGTGTCTCCCGAGGCCGGCCAAGTTTGGGTCTGAAATTTCTTGGGTCTACATGGGTCCAGGTCCAAGCTTACGGTTTGGGTCCGGGTCGTACATTGGCGGGTCTTTTTGGTTACCAGTGGAAATTTTTGTGTGTGTGAAGACCTTCAGTACATGGTAAATTCATGAGATTTTAATAGTTTACCAGTAACTTTCTGTACAGCAGGCTCCTGCAGGGCAGAGCTGGGTAGTTTGGCACAACCTCCAAAAATGGCCACAGTGATGGGAGTAATCAGGGAGCAGCAGCGGACACTGGCCATCCTGTGGCCTCGGCTCATCTCATCGTAGATCAACCAGTCTGTGGGAAGGGCTGACTTGGCTGGGCCGTTCTAAACCGTAAACACACAAACACACAGTAGTCACAACTAAATCCTTGCGTCTTCTAACTGCTAAATAACTAGTGATACAGTTTGTTTAGGTTATATCCACGGGTTAGAAGAACACATTTTTATTTATGCAATTAAGTCTGTTTCATACTCATGAAGTATGGTGACAATTGCAAGTAATGTTCATTAAAAGGATTTAGAATGATAGTGACTTATTGTACCTATTAATTCCTCTCAAAAGATCCTGCTGCCTAGTGTCTCGAATTTGAATATCAACCCTTCCAACTTTATTGGTGTTGCCAGGTCTAGATTTTTTATATGTACCTGAAATGAAGACAGAATCAGACCTTTATTTCTCATTTCTTCTGAACTCATTTTGATGTTGCCCTTTGTAGTGTTGTCAGCGCAACACAACCTCCATCTGTTTAATATTAAAAGCCTTCCAGCTGTTTAATAGGATGAATCCCTTTGCTTCCTGGAAGTAATTATTTTTTTTAAAATTGTATACAAATTAATTGCTTTTCATTACAACTTTTTCCCCAGCCTGTATCCATTTTTCCCTGCGATTGACTGGCGGCGTGTCCAGGGCGTACCCCGCCTCTCGCCCACAGTCAGCTGGGATTGGCCAATGGATGAGTTTGTTTTAACAGACTGCACCTAGTCATTACCTGTAGCTGCCCATTATTCCAGAACCAGCTCCTGCTTGGGGATGTATGGAAGGTTTGAGAGAATGGTTATTAATCAGTCTGTCAGTTTCGAGTAGAGGGTCCACCGAAAAATATCCAATATTTATCCAATTAGCATAAACGTAAAGAAAATATGCACCAAGCTATGGCTGCAGGGGTTCCATGTGGTTCTCTTTTCTATGGCTCACTAACTGTGTGACCTCACCCAATCATCTTTCTCCAGGTGGACAAACCTACGTGGAATTACATTTTTCTAAAAGATAGAAACAAATATGCTGAAATTTATATATTTATGCATTTTCTTTCAGTACAGATAAAGATCTTACAACATACGGGTTCATAATGTGTGTGATAACTAGTCAACTCCTCTGGGCAGTGCTCAGTGGATAGAAGGTGGGTTAAGATCAAGGTAAAGACAGAATTACAGATGAATGAAATGATTTGTTTTCCTACCTCCTTGAGCTGGGACTGGCTGAGGATAGATGTGGGATGAAAGTGGACCTTCTTCTCCCGGTTGCTGGAGAGCACGGAGGTCTCCTGTTTGATATGGACCAGGTTTGGATACATGCCAGCCACCAGGGCTGCCTTCACCACGGCCCAGTTCTCAGAGTTCAGATTCACATCGCGGATGTCACTGCCCCCGCGGGCCCGCACAAAGCCTAAACAACAAGCAGGCCGTTTTAAATTATGGCCTTCATTTATTTATTTATTGGACAAAATACTACTAAAATTAGAAATGTCCTGATCAAAACTTTTCTTCCTCATCCGAGTCCTTCAAAATGAGTTACCGTCTTCCATATTTGTATTTTTATATTAGAGGACTTTTTTTTTTTATTGTGAGGGAACTTGGGGCTTTGTTGCAGCTTTAATTACAGTAAGTGCTAATGACACCAAGAAAACCAAAAGACCAATAATAGGTAACGGGCAGAGTGGTGATGTTGGGTTGTACCACACACACCTGGTGGAGTGTAGAATTTAAAGGAAATGAAAGTGGAACTGACCAATGGCACGGAGCTGTCCCAGCAGCTGTGTCCTCATGCCAAGTATCATGTCCATGGTGGCCTGGGACAGGAAGTTCTTCTCACAGAAGGATCTCTCCCAGCCGTCACTGCGGGCCTTCTGCCATGCCTGACCCCACACAGGACAAGAATTAAAGAACATCCTACGCTTGTTTCAACTCAGGCTAGGGAATATGACATCACACATCTGTATCATGATAAATTGACACACATTATTACATTGATAACAACATCATCATCATTTTAAAACTAGAATGTAAAAAAATTCCTTCTTTTTGTTTTCTCAGTTTTTTTTTTTTTGTTTGTCCAAAAGAATGGCCAGTTGCAAAATCTGGGAATAAATCATGAGATTCAGACAAGTGTTAGTGAAAACATGTGATATTGATGATGTGATTTCCTAAATTTAATAATCTCCTAAATTTTTATCCCATCTCGCAACATACAAAGACACAACATAATATGCTACACCCAGGTCCATCATAAGATGAGGATGGGAATGTCGGGCTGTTACTGTTTTATGGCTGTGAGCAGTCCTTTGGTGCTACTTCAAAACAGGGTTCCCACACCTTCTTAAACATCAAATTCAAGTACTTTTTAAAGGACTTTCCAAGCCCAATTCCCTGAAATTCAAGGACCCAACACGGCACAGTTTGAGACACATGGTTAAGGTTAATTACCGTCGCACTGTCTCAAGGCAGGTGGGCCTGTGAAACAATGATGCAGCTGCGGGAGACACGCATGCAGACAGTGGAACTTAACCTACTTACTAAAGTGAAAAATAATCAAAAGAACTTAAATTTCTATATTTACACACAACATATAATTTAAAGCACTTTCATGACCCATGTCTATTTTCAAAAACATTCAAAGCCTTGATCCCCTATGTCTTTACAATGGGACAGTATTTCTCATTATACCTGCAGATGTTTTAATGTGAATTTTACTTTGCTGATGAATTTTTATCTTGCAGATGAATTTGGACAGGGTTTATTTAATTTCTTTAGAATAACTGGCTACATGAGTGTGATATACTCCCTGAAAGTGTTCCCCTTAAAGATTAAATAAATCCTGTTTAGAAAACCATCTTACATTCCACTATTTGCAGCTTTCTTCCAGCTACCTGTTAGGTTGCAAATGTGTGTAAAATATGAGCGGTTCCACCTAACAATTATCTACTATCCAGACAAGTTTTATTTGACCAGTTTTTAGAGACCTGGAGTGGTAAATCTAGCATGTATTTCACAGGAGAAAGAAGAAAATATTTGCGAAAAATCAGAAACAAACAAAACACAAATATATTTTGGGTAGTAGCAATATGCTTTTCTAACTTGTTAATATTTTTGTGACATCTCCAATTCATTGTGATCACTTGGGGGTCCTAGGATATAGGTTGGGAATATCCCCTTACATCACCCCTCAAATGAAAAATGCACATCGTATATTCCTCCCACCTACCTGGAAGGCTCTCAGCAGGGCCATGTGGTCGCTGAAGCTGCTGGAGGTGAAATGTTTGCGGCAGTGTAGAGCAGCTCTTTTCTGACATGCCTGGGCAGGAAGGATGAAGGGGTCACGATAGGCCAGCGTACAGGCAATGGTTAGAATGGGGTCCAGACACTTGAGCACCACAGCGCACAGCACCATCTTGCCCAGGTGGGGCTCCACGGGCAGATCCGCCAGGTGGTAGCCCAGATCAGTCAGGTTTTCATGCTCGTCCATAGCATCGATGGTCTGGTGGGAAAGAAAACAAACTCAATGACTGAGTTGCTGGAATACTTTAAGTCTGTCTGTCTGTAGAGTGGCTTGTGTCAGGGATCAGAATTCAGTGAGGTGTATAGCATTATTGGATAGTACGTGTTACCTTTAGCATCTGCACAGCGTTCCTGATGGCATGTGGAGCAGGAGGCTGAGGAGCTTTGGACAAGAACTCAGCTACTGGACAGGAGGAGGGGGCTAGCAGTTTGGTCTGCAGACACAGTTCCTTAAAAACACACATCATGACACTATTACAGGTTATTACTAAGCCTACTGCATATACTGCAATACCACTGCGATAAAACAAGAAACACAGAAAAAACAGCAAAGAAAGATGGAAAGGAGTAATAATGCACAGGATTAATGAGCTCCGGTAAATCAATGTCTCCTGCACCAACAGAAGAGTCCGTTATAACTGACCCGCGTGTGGAGACGTGTGTGGTGATTCTGTGTAGTTAACATCTTTTTTTAATGACGGTCAATAGAGTACAGTACTATCAGTGCAAGACTAAGAATAATGTTCCACTAAAATACCAACAATTATCTTTGCACTGCCTCAATTGAATGAACCTCCCAGCGGTCTGTTCCTCTCTACCGGCTCTGGTCTTTCAAATTTATAACTTGTGGTTTTTGTCTCTGTATCGCTCCAGAGGACTAAACCAGATGTTTCACAGCAGCACACCTTCAAAAAATGTCTTAAAAAAAAAAAAAAAAGGATTGGTTCACATTATTTCAAGAGAGTCTTAAAATAACATTGACATGCCCATAAGAACACTAAAAACTTTTGTATTTGCTGTAGTCATTCCCCTTGTCCACGTTGGCCATAAAAAGATCTTATCTCATGTGATTCCAGTGTAGAAGACGGGGGACAAAATTCACCGTGTGAAACTCTGCTTCATTTAATGGGTTATTTGTTTTTCCCCAAACTGTGGCTGGGGGAGAAGGTGAGCACTCTGGACAGCACCCTAACTGTAACTTGAAGAATTTTAAGTCAACTTACAACTTCAACGGGATCACCGATGGATGATTCGACTCATCCACTTTCAGGGGGGCAGCCCTACTACTGTGTGCATCAAGTTAGGGGTTTGCAGGTCAGATCGGATGGTTCAATAATGCATATTTTTGCGTGTTGTTGCCTTGCTGATTGGCTCTCATAACGGGTCGGGGCTGGTATTAAAAAACACACGTGTGTTACCTGAGTGCAGGGATTTTAACAATAAAAAGTGAAAAGGAGTTGTGTTGTTCTTGTGACCTACTCTGTTTATTTTACAGCCCAGTAAATATGGCACTGTAATGTTACCCTCCAAGATGCCACTAAGTCACCACATTAGTATCTTTATTTTGCTTTTCTTACCCTGAACTGGACACACTGAAACAACTACAGGTGTGAAAGACACCTTGCTGTTCGAGATGGCCCATCTTCAAGTTTAACAACACAAATCTTAAAAATCTTTTTTTTTTTTTTAAATTAAATCCAGGGCAAAACCTTACTGGTTTCTTACAATAATGTTGTTGTTGTTACTGTTGTTCTTGTCATTCTCTGCTCCTAAATAATCATTCAATTACCGTTCAGTTCATTATGCTGCACTTGTCCACTGTTGATCACTTTGCTCAGTATGTTTCAAACAATCGTTACTTTGCCAACAAGTCAATAAATGATTAAAAAATAAGCAGCGCATCCAGCTATATGAACAAGTGTGTGAGTGTTTGGAATAAATCTTCAACTTTTGCTTCGAGGAATGTCTTAAAAGCAAGTAATTCCACATGTACCAGTTTATGTGAACAAAGTGTGAAAGTGAAAGTGTAAATTATATATTTACTCAAACATGTTTGTAGACCTGTTACTTTCTTTTAAAGTTACAAAACACATCTGAATCTTATTTTCATTGTATTAAATATATATATTTTTTTAGGTTAATATTATTTATAAAACACAATATATTAAATGTTCCAGTAAATTATATAGATAAAAAAATTCAGTAGTGATTGATTAATCACTACTGAATTTTTTTTTACTCACTACTGAATCTTCCCATGTGGACCTGTAAAGTCAGTGTTTAGGAAAAATAAAGATGATGTAGGATGAAAGTTGAAGTGTGTGTGTGTGTGTGTGTGTGTGTGTGTGTGTGTGTGTGTCTTTGTGTGTGTGTGTGTGTGTGTCTGTGTGTGTGTGTGTGTGTGTGCCTACCTGCAGTGGCATCCTCAGCAGCTGTGGAACCTGGAATTCCAGCATGTTGCTGAACCTGAGTCGACTGAAGAGGTGGAAGCAAATCCCCGGTCTGCAGCGCCCGGCTCTGCGCAGGTCACACATTCAGGAGATTGTTTAGAGGATTTAAAACTTAGATTGATATCAGGGGATAAAAACTGATATAAAACAGACTTTCACATTTAGTCACAAGCATGAATCATCAGGTGAGACGTAAGATTTAACATCTTTAGGAGGTGATAAAAAAAGTGTGAATATGGACATTGTTGATGTTACCTTCCCTTCCTTTGCAGAGCGCTGGCTTTTGAGATCCAAACCTTCTTTAACATGGATACATGACTGAGGGTATCAAAGGACTTCTGCAAAAGGAAAAACATCCAAGAGTTAATAACCAACCACACGGGTGAAATTCTATCTATTTTTTGACTTCATCTTACTCTGGTATTGTAAATACAACTCTTCAGCAGTAACTGTACCTCTTTGACCTTTCCTGAATCAATGACAAAAATCACATCATTGATGGTGATGCTCGTCTCAGCAATGTTAGTAGAAAGAATCTGAAAGGGAAAAAATTAAGACATATTATCTAGTTTGATAGTGAGTGAATTTCCTTCAAATTCCATTCAAAAGGAAAACCACACAAGGCATCAGTCACCGGTCACTTGTCATAGTCAATAGAAAACACAGACATTAGAAGTAGGGTACAGTAACTGGAATGTGCCGCTTAGTGGAGTGAAAGTTACGGCGTTGGGTCAAGATGCCGCTGCCATGTGTTGCTCTTGAATGACGAAAAATATCTTTGAGTGTATTCAGTGACGTCAGAGACTCACTATCTTCCTTATACCAGGTGGAGAGGTCTTCATGGCTTTCTTCTGATCCAGAGTCTGCATGTCTGAATGCAGAGTGAACACCTGGTACCTGAGAGACGACACATCTCTGTCAGAGACACAAAACACGACAGGATGCTGTGCTGATGCACAATCAACTGACCAGCAGGCTCAAAATATTAATTGATTAGTTAATTTAATTTAATATATATATTAAGAGTGTATATATATATATATATATATATATATATA
>CALSBV010012170.1:3714576-3758878 GCA_943590825.1 Bovichtus diacanthus
GACCCGACCCCGGATAAGCGGTTGAAGATGGATGGATGGATGGACCAATCGGAAGAGGACTTAGATGGTCAAATTCCAGATGCAATTTGACAGAAAATGGTTTGAAGGTTTTACTCATCGTCCATTCGTAAAGGCATGGTGTTGTACAGTTCAAGTGCACCGACTTCACTGGTCGAAAGTTAGATCAACTAGAATTAGACCGGATTTTGATCCTAAATGTGAGAAATGCAAGCAAGCTCCTGCAAGTCAATGCATTAGTTATGTCCAGGACTATATCATTTCTGGTAGTCTTTCTCCAAAATGCTAGAGGAGCCAATAGATCTTTTGCCTTTTAATGCTCCATTTGGTGTTGCACCCAAGCGGCAAACCCTGGGGCAGAGCAGTGTCCCTAAAACTGCAGCCTCTCGAATGGCCACTTAAGGCTGGCTCTAAAAAAGGAGGAATGGTGGAAAGAGCCTCTCCCCCTACGCATTATCATTGGATCAAAGAGATTATGCAATATCTAAAGCTAGAAAAGATAAGATATTCTCTCCAGGGGTCTGTACTGAGAGTCTGTGCAAACATGTATACATGTACATGTATACACTTTTGTCTTGGTCTATTTATTTGTGCGTTTTCCCTCATTGGCAAGTGTTAGTGGATGAGATACACTTGTGTACTGTGTGTATATTGTGAAACTACAAACAGCACTAATGTAGAAGCCAAAGTCTAAAGCAGCACTACTAGCAGGACTTACGGTGGATCACAGGGCAGGAGCCAAAGTACTGAAGGAACAGGTCTATATCTAGAGCTGCGCTGGAGAGGATCAGTTTCAGTGTGGGGATCTTCTGAAGCACATCCCGCATCTTAGTGAGCAGGAAGTCAGTCAGACCATCACGCTCATGCACCTCGTCCTGTTAAAACACAGCAAGTCACTTTAACACGGAGGGTTTTCTCAGAGAGTTCAAAACCAAAAGTTAAACCGGGAGCTGAAACGGCTTTAAAGAGGAACTTAACACACCCGGAAAATCCTCCAGGGGTTTAACTTTTCACCTTGCAGCAGTGACTAGTGGACTCCAGGACACACACATTTCAACCAGAGGGCAGTTTTCAGCCTGCTCTTATGTTACTCTTCAAAGAACAATCCCAGTTTCAACTAGGTATATTCCATAAAGCAGCATTACAGAGTTGAGCAGTTTTCAGAGACTGTATGTCATGTTTATTTGTAGTCTTGATGCTCACCACAATGACATGTGTGACAGTTGTCAAGCTGGCATCTCCAGACATCAATGTTCGGAGGAACACTCCACTGGTGCAAAAGGTCAGCAGTGTCTTGGGGGAGACCCTGAGGGGTCAAAGTCAACAGTTGCAAGAGTCATTTCCATACAAAGCAATACACGTGTTCGCCAAGCTCGCACAGGTTTGATAGAAAGTGCCACACATCACCCACACCTCTCATCACTTTTTCAGACACGAAGTACGTAACACTGCTGGCTTCATCTATCTAAGTAATGGCTTTTGTCTTTTACGTTAATGTTCCTCACGGCCATAATCACATTTAGTGCCAGAGTTTGAACTTGAACTCAAGCTCTCTTTTTTTCATTCTCGACACAACAATCTCTGTCACACGTACAGGAACACACAACCCGACCCGTACATCCATCCATCCATCCCAGACCCGTACATACATCCATCCCAGACCCGTACATCCATCCCAGAACCGTATATCCATCCATCCATCCCAAACCCGTACATCCATCCCAGAACCGTACATCCATCCCAGACCAGCCTGAACTGACGGCTCCCTCCTCCCACGTTCATCTCTATGCTTACGTCCAGTCATCAATCCTCAACATCCAATACTTTCATATCTTCAAACCCTTAATTACATATGTTTGGTGATGTGCTCCTCGCTAGTGAAATGTTACATAATAGGCATGGAAAAGGTGCACATTTTGTAGGCAGAAACACATGACAGACTTCTTGTTAAATGCCAAAATCTCAATGTGCGAATACTTAGTATTTGACACACATTGTATGTGCTTTTAACAGCTTAAACAAAATAACATAGATATTCAAGTACACCATAACGTTCAGATTCAAAAGAGTTTTTACAACAAATAATCTGACAATATGACAACTGTGTAGACTGTACTTGTGCCAGCTAAGCTTTGAGAAGGATCTGATATTACATTTAAGAGAACAACTTCAACTCCTCAGGTGGAACTGCTGTGGTACAGCAAACTCCCAACAGGACTCTTCAACTAGATACAGTTTCCAAAATGCAGGTGTACGTTTACATTGTCGTAAGTGTTGGAAAGAAAATAAGCACAGAGTGTACAAACTGAATCTTCTACATTTCACGTGGATGTATTAAAAAGGTTCAATGTGTAGTTTTGATTGGGGACATTTCACCTCTAAACTGGCTCCATACAATCTACATTCATCAATCATTATTATTGACAAAGCCAACTATAGAATGTTAACCTGTTTATGTTTTAGTAGTAGTGGTTTGGTATATTTATTGTTTTCTAAGTTTTAGAGTATTATAGTTTATTTTTCATTAGCTGAAACTCTGAGTCTAAATATCTCTGCTATCTTATAATCTCCACGTGGATCTTAGATATGTGTGTTTCCTGTGTCACTGGCTCTACGCTCCGTGTAACGTTATCTTTTGATAGTTAGTATGTTGCTTGTGTCCGGGTGGCAGAGACGAGAGAACGACTCGTGTTTTTGTTCCCTCCTCCACTCCGACATAGGACTGCTTTGCCAGGAGGAAAGTGTGCAGCAAGCCGCTCCGGCAGCTCTGATTTGGCCGCCAAATAGCCCACCTCCAATAGTAACAGCGGGCTGATGGAGCGCTGGGTCTAACCTGTGTAACGGCAGCAACAGAAAGCCGGCAATCCGGCATCTGCGAAATTCTAGCTTCTTCTAACTGCTAACGGAAGATCCATCCGTCTCCCACCTACCTCCTGGCGACAGTAAGAACGAGGCGAGGGTGCGAGTCGTTTTCTTGTTTCTCACACTTTGGATTTAATCAAAACAAACTACTATCTACAAGGCTTTTTTTGCATAATACTAGTTTCCAATGCGTGCGTGCGTGTGTGTGTTCTGTACACTTGTTTAAAGTCCTTTGGGACTAGCCATTTTATTTGTTTAACTTGAATCTAACTGAAGTTGGCTTGATTTGCAGATTGGCAGCTAAAGTGTATATGATTACCATATGAAGTATAAAGAGAAAAGGTAAAGATAATCTACCTGCTCTCCAGTCTGATGTGATAACCAACAGTCTGTCCCACGCTCTCTCCTCTCTCAGCTGCCACTCTCTCAGCCACAGCGATGGCAGCCAGGCGCCTGGGCTGCGTGCAGAAGATCCTGCAGGGCTCTCCATTCCTGCTGCACTCATCCAGCAGGAACTGTGGGATCTGGACAATCCCAGTGACACTGGATTACCTTCACAGAGTTCTTCCTACGGCTCTATCCTTACCACACATGCTACAGAATAGTTGTCCAGTATCAGAACACAGAAACACATCCCTATCACTCACTCCCCATGTTTCAAGTCTGTATCTTCACTTTTAACTGTCTAATAAGGACAAAAAAACAACAATACGTGTATAAAAAACAGAAACATGACTAAGTGAGACAAGACTAACTGAAGAGTGTGTTAGCATGCTAAACCTTGCACAAGTACAGCTGAGGCTGATGGGAATGTCATTAGGTTTGCAAATGTTTCGTAACTTGATGAAGATGACGTTTTCGATTTTAAGTCAAAGGATCACAAAAGTGAATAGGGCTAATCCTCTGGGAATCATTAATGTTGTACAAAATTCCATTTCAATGTGTTCGGTAGTAGTGGAGATATTGTAGTTGGGAGTGGCCCGTCTGTCTGTCGGACAGACCCACCTGTGTAGTTTTTCCAGAGCCGGTCTCTCCCATCACCAACACCACCCTGTTTTCTCTGATGAGCTGGATGATCTCCTCCTGGCGTTCATGCACTGGCAGTGAACGTCGGAAACTGTCCAGTTCTGATGGACTCCTCCTCCGAGGCACCATGAGTATGCCGTTGTTTAGTCGCCCGCTTGCCCTGTTCCTGTCACAGCTGACGTCTGAGGGAAGAGCTGAAGATTATTGCGCGAGCCATCCACCTTGAAATGCTATGGCGTTGTTGCATTTGTGGTTGCATTTTGCTTTAGTATGGTTGGTGTCCTGACATTACTGCATACATAACTGTCGTGTTCCGTTTGGTACAGGACCTCTGCTATGCCAAAATAATTTCATCTGTTCAAGCCAAATAATTACTGTTGAATAAGCTTAATATCGTCTAATCAGGTGTGCGTCTTAGCATGTGTGGAACCACATGGTCGGCTGTATAGCTATGGTAACAAGAGTTGTCAGGATGGGGAACAGAAAAGAAAAAACAGAGCTGGAAGAGCATGGAATGTCATTTACATCTATGCTTTGGGTTCGGGTTATGTGTTCCCACTAAGTTACAGTGACACTAGACACAGATTGGAACAGACTAATATTGTCTTCTGACTTTGTTCAACTGTTGTTGGGTGACTTTGCTTTCTACAATCAAGCAGCCATTTGCAAAAGGTAAAACAGGTGTAAATCTAGGAAGGTTTCCCTCATGTATCCCAGAGAGGAAAGACTCATGAAGATGTTTTACATTAGGTGGGCAGTATACAGCACCCCAGTGAAAGTAGGCACCATAACATAAGTTTTGACAATTTTTGTCTCTTGGAGCAGATTTTATCTGTCACTCACCAGGTTCTGCAGCCACAGACATGCCACTTTTGTTGTTGGGCTGCATGTCTATGCGTTCCTTATTGCTGATGGGAAACCTCTGAAGTAGGCTGCGGATGAAATATAAGGAATTGTGGGAGAGTGTGAGGGGCATGGTAGGCCGAGGTTTTTCTGAACCGTTCTTCTTCTTGATGGTGAGGAAGCGATTTGGTCCTTTCCTGAGAGAGAGGGAGAGAACTTCCTTCCGTTAACATACTGATTCCAGCGCCAAAAACTGTTGCTGTAAATGGTCCAGAAATCTCAGAGCGTGGGAGTTCCATCAGAAATCTATCAATTCACTGACCTCACCCCTTTACATTTCAATACCTTTTTCCTACATGTTAACCTGTATGTGAGAATGTTAGAACAGGATTTTATTAACCATAATGACTAACCAATCAGGAGACAGGGGCCCTCAAAGTTGACCCCTATTTGATGACCACCCCTCTTGAAGACAAATCTTCTTTGAAAATAAACATAACAGTACGGTTCTCTGATTATCGGAAAGCTAACAAACAGTGTGATTCATTATTTCAGTTTCAGTCATTTCCGGTCCAAAACAATTAAATATGCAGTTGGTGATTTTGTCCTTAAACCTTAATTTGTAAAAAAAATGCATGAAGTCAGATTTTTTATTTTTTTTTATTTTCTTAAATGTTCCCGTTTGTTTATCATTACATGACTGAAAAACATTATAAGGAAGCCTAAGTCAGTAGAATTGTGTAGTGCAAAGTCATGTGAAGCTGTGACGATGATGCTCGTCTCATTTGGACTCATTCAGTATGTTCTGCCTGTTGTTGTGTTTGGCTTCACTGATGTGAGCACATCATTGGAAAGTAAATGATGTGAAATGTTCCTTTGGTTTCTACCTGATGCTGCTTCAGATCTACAGACAACACATGTACTAAGCCACCAGTCTGGCATACAGAACTGTGACAGAGCCTTTGATTTGAAAATAAATAAAAAGTCAGGACATCATCTTGTGGTCTTTACATTACTTTTGGTACATTTGAAAACTAGTGGAAACATTGTACTCAACATGGAAATTCCTGAAATCTGGGAATGAAGTCCCACTTTAGCTAAGTGAGGACAATGTCCCTACACTTTGAACATTAGAGAGGTGGTGAGAGAGGGAGGAGGGGAATGACATGCATTAAAGGTCCGAGGTGCAAGACTAAATCAAGGGATGTTGCAGTTCATGATCAAAACATAAACCCCATGGCTACCACGGTGCACAAGGACAATTGATAGCAATGTTGATCAAAACTATAAAAATAAGACCCAAGTTGTCACACACTATAATTAAGCTTTCAAGGAAATGCAACTAAAACAGCAAAGACTTAAGAGTTTTTTTACACCTGTGATAAGAGTTGAACAATCGCATGCATGCTAAATAAGCCCTAAGCCAATAAATGTGACTCAAATATTGTTCAAAATTGGTTGGCTTTTATGGATTTGTTAGTGTGACGATCCACTCACATTGAGTACATTATTGTTTCAAAGATAGTCTAGGATGAACTCAAAATGTATCAATACCTCACCACCAACACATTCTTTAACTGTCACAGGTAACATGTGGGTACATTTATTTACATTTACATTCATTACATTACATACTTCACTGTGGTGAAGGAATTGGTGACTGCATTGGTTTACTGAAAATCTCTACCGGCAAAAGAAACTTAAGGGAGAAAACCAGCAAGAGGTGACCAATCACAGGTCTTTCAGTAACCACGAGGCATCTCTGTAGCCGCCAGTCTGTGGCCCCAACTGCAATGACACTTTTGAGGGGGTCCACTTCAGTGCAAGCATAGCGTGCGAAGACTCCAAAGTTACACACTATAAACCCTTAACACAGGCCTACAAATACAGCTTTATTGTAACTTAAACCCCTTTATGAGAATGTGTGTGTGTGTACCATCCTAAATTACTCGTGTCACATTCAGTCCGAGTGATACTCAGATCCTTGATGAACAAGGTCCTGGTAGAGGAACTTACCCTATGCTCCTGGAAATGTAACCCAGGGACTGTGCCATTCGATGAATGAAAGCCCTCTCGGTACTGGACAAGGAGGACGGAAATTCCATCTCTGCTCAGCCAGGGAAAGGAAAGGGTAAATATTAGGACACCACAAGACTCCACCATCCTATCTTTATGCTCAATCTGGGATGAGAAGTCAAGCGAGGCAAACTTGATTTGTACAGCACGTTTACAAGCAACTGAAGTTGACCAAAGTGCCGAAAAGGCACAGAATACAATCGCAGCACAACAGAAAATGAAGTCCAGGTGTCAAGCTCGACAAGAGGTTGGTGTTCAGCAGCGATTTAAATGTTTCTGTAGTCAGAGCTGCTTGTATTTCAATAGGTTATTTGTTAAGGCCGGTCGCGACTGTTTTTGTGTCTAGATCTGGGAACATCCAGGAGCAATGACAGTGGCGTGCCTGTCAAATGATATACACACAACTAATGTTTACTGTGGTTGACCAAATTCAGAAGTGTTCGGCTGTCATTTTCTGATGTAGAACAATACAAACTGGTGGTACCTTTCTGGTCACTGTAGCGAAACCTCTCCAGAGAGAGGTTCACTGATATTTTGACTTCTTCATCGATGTGGATCTTTTTGAGGCCGTTGGAGATGGAGCCTCGGGCTGGTGTGTGCTGGCTCTTGGCTGGTTTCTGTGACATGATGCTCTGCAACACAACAACAGTTACATTCAAGTATCAGTGCATTCTGCACTATTATGTGTGGCTGCTGTGTAAAGCTGACAGAGGAAGAGGCAGTGATGTATTTAAAGTAAGATTACATGTTTAACGTTATTGTGTTGCTTTTTTAGTGGATAGTTTGATGACTGCCGACGCTGTGTAGTTCTCAGTTCCCTGCACTAGAAATCACATGACGTTAAAGTTAGAATGTGCTGAATGTCTGTACTCAATTATAAGTGTATAAATACAATACACTGGTCACGTTAAGACAGAGCAGTTTGAAGCTGCTAGGTCACGACACTTATACTAACACTTAAAGCAGGCGTTGTTGTGGTGAAATGTCAGCTAAAGGAGCCTCCATAATGTCTTGTGTGTGTCATTTCGCCGGTAACGTTATGGAAACACAGAACTAACTTAGCGAAGTTACAGCTAGCCGAACGTGAGAGACCTATCGGGATATGAACACTGTAGCTAGCCGACTTCATGTCTAACCTTGTAGTAAAACGAGTTCATGCAGATATTCTACCGTGATTAGTGAAGAGCTTTCGTTTTCCTCTCAAACGAAACGCACCGAGTCAGATTAGTGGGACGTACTCCATTGAGAGCTTCTGCATGTTTTGACTAACCTCTGGCAATGGTGCCGCCAGCAACGAAAGTACATCCGGTCCGACTCCTTCAGAATTAAATGAGGCATTATTTAGGACAAACCTAACGTGGACCTGAAAACATTATTTAACTCACAAAATAATGACATACATTATCTGTAATATTTAAATTGCAATAACTGTTTGACAACTTATTTTTCACAGGTAACTTTCCATTGTTACTGCACGTACAAGTATGTCTTTACGGTTTGTATCCTTTAGCATAATGCTAAACTTTACATCTTTCTGGTTTAAACATATTATCAATCGTCAACGTGAAGACCTCTGCCATTTTAAGACAAAAAGTATTAAAAGATTAATAGGCTGAACGTTGTAAATAAGTTATATTTAGAAATGATGACTTCCAAAATAAAAGCACAGTCGAAATACAGTAGGCTGTATTGTTTTGTGTCATTTGTTGAACCATACTTTCACAAATCATTTCAATAATAGAGTAAAACTTGTGCTTTGTCGAACGTTGTAGATATTCAGTGCTGGTGAAGGAACACATTTTCTTGGAAACATGTACTAAAAAAATAATCAAATATTCCATTATTTCTGTTGACTTTAGTAGCATTTTCCCCTGCTTCCATGTTTGATGTGTAATGTGGGTAATACATTATATTCATTATAGAAAACACATTTACAAACCTGGAGTAACGGACACAATCAATGCATTATTATCCCCACAATCTGAGCCTTCCTCCAGCAGAAAGGGGACTTTGTTTTAATATAGTGCATATGTATATGAATTTTTTCATATGAACAAATCAACAAGTGAAAAAACACACTTTAATATTCACATTTTAAGACAAAAAATTATAGAAGCCAAAGGATAACTTGAGATCACCATCTGCACACTCAACAAAGAAACCCTGGTGAGAATCACATTTAGTCGCCTCACATGTATGCATGTATATGATACCTTGCAGAAATAGAAATTGTTAGACTGTGGGTTGAACTTTAAAAACTTCTATGATCATTTTTAGCTCAAGTGGCTAGAAATCCCTCTGCGAGAGTCATCTGTAATGTTTTTGAGAATAACGTATTACTTTCACAGTAGTCTAACGCAATGTTCGCCCATCGTGCCCCATAGCTTCAGAGTCTGCAACTTTTCATACCATCCAAACACTAGTGGATCGTGAAGAATATGATTGACTTCTGTCTTCGCATATGAAATGTCAACATGAATTTAAACCTGTAAACCCCGCAGTCTGCTGACGGCTGAAAACCAGACAAACACAAGTGGGACACGTGCCACTTTAAGGCAATTAACAAAAATGTATGGTGGTCTGTGGCTAAAAATATTAAAATTTAACTACTTAATCAAAATGAAATGTCATTTTCCTTTTGTGTGTGCATGATGTATAACAATGTTAAAATCCAATTTTCAAATAAATGGTGTAAAATGCAAAAAATTAAACGACATTAACCATTGTTTCAGTGTGTTCGTGGGCATTACACTGCCACAATAATTACACTGAATGTGAAATTGACTATTCTCATTTTTAAATTGGCAGACAATGTACAACCTCAACTTGAAAATATAAGTGCAAACCAGACTCTTCTATTAGCATTTGAATTAAGATTAACTCATTTCTGAATAAATACATTTCCCATCTGGGGATCGAAAAAAGCTTATTTTAACTTATGAAAAAGAAAAGTGGCCATTTTCATAGTGGTTGACTTTGAGAGTCCGTGCAAGGAACCTGCCATTATGGACACTTTTCATTTTCATTAGGGACAAGCTTACAATTCAAATACAAGTTTAGAATGTCATCAAGGTTGTACACTGTATCAGTGATGTACAAAATTATTTGTCAATAGTATTTTATTTGTAACTGTAAATTGTAACCTCAATTATGGATTTCCAAACATTATTCTTATCTAATGATTTCATCTTAATATTAGCAGCCATAGAATTCCATACAACAGAGTAACGTGAATTTAAGGACATAGTTGTGAAGACCTTTCCCCAAGTCAATATTCCATTACATTCTACATTCCTGTTTAAAATCTTAAGTAATTTTGGTAATAGAGCCAATAATACTATAAATATATAAAGCCAATAATACTATTAATACCCACCTTTCGTCAGCATCCAACATATTTTTGGGACTCATTTGGAAGAATGGATGAAATCAACAACACCTAAATTATTACATCTTAAAATCAATATACAACATGATACATTTAACATTGATTCACTGGCCAAATTCACTAAGATATAACAGCTGATTCTTTTTTTTTTACGTTTCACTGTCACCTCATATGTGCTTAAAATCCACAATGTTCTCAAGTCTTTTGATCTTTTGCCTTTAAAAAAAGACTAATGGTTAACCTGAGCAGTCCTCTCCCTATGTTCTGTGTCGTCTCCTGTTAGCCATCCCATCACTTTTATAAGGTCTGAAAAGTAGGGCAGCAAAGGCAAACTACTCCAGTGAAGCCTATTCGATGTGTTCAATGAGATGGACGACTACATGTGTGTTCATGACAAGCAAGAAGGAAAGGGGCTTGTTTAGTAACATCCTTGCCTCGACTAGAAGGTAAAAAGTCATTTTAGGCCATTGTTTGATGCCGTTACAGGAGAGGCACAGCGCTTCATCAGCCATGTCAGTAGTCAAAACATGTCATGATGGCGTCTCGGTCAAATTTGAAATTGAGGAAAGCCGTGGAGGACAGCAGGTGCTCAGAGTCTCTGCTGTGGACTGTCTGGGGACCGTTGGAGCTGCATGGAGCCATATCTGTGAAAAGAAAAGCTCATTTACATGTTTCATTTTTGAGGGACGTTGGCCTTTAATCTTAGGAAGGTCTGAAACTATGCTGAAAGGAAGGTTTTTATTCCCAATTTAGTTTGCTGTTGTCCCAGCATTCAATGAAATGTTCCCTTTCAGAGCCACAACTGGTGCTCCTCATTTAGCCGCTGGCACACATGCAACACCTACAGAGCACCGTGTGGCTCAAGGTTGGTCAAACTTGAGGCCGCTGACCCTCAAATGGAAATTATTGAGACCTTAAAAATAATGTGTTGAACTTGGCGTCAAAATATTCTCTTACATTTGACCGAATTGTGCCCTCAGTTTAGCTCTTACCACTCAAATCCTTTTGTTCTACCATATGTCCTGCGCTATCTGTAAATGCTCTAGTATCTTTACATGCGTGTTTAAAAAAAGGCCAGCATTGTTTTTCTGTAAAGGTATCTGCCAAGGCAGGACCCAGTAACACATTTGTCACAGTCGCAGATACAATGCAGCAGTAAAATCATTTTATTTAGCTAAGTTAGCTTGGCAAAGTGGGTGCAGGCTTAAAGCTAGACATGTTAGTTGTAACCATACCTCTCTCAAAACTGTCTTGCAGTCTTCTGGGTTGAAGTCTTTTATCTTCTTTCTGTAGAAATAGTATAAGAGTACAATGCCTGTAATTAAACCATCATTAACAGAGCAGGACCATGCCAAAGTTGATTATTTTCTAATTCTACATACAGTCGCTTTACAACTGGTTTAAGATCCACTGGCTGTGCAATGTTCAGGAATTTCAAATGGTCTCGATACTAAAAACAGCAATCTGAATCAAATATGGTTTTGCACTTACTAATATGGTTTTCCCCTGCTGGGTGTTGGCTCCATTGTCATTTGCTCCTTTCTTCACACAAGAAGAGTCCTGACATTTCTTCCCATTGCCTTTCAAACTTGTGTTCTGCCGAGCAAAGAACCGAAGTTAAGAGTAAACTGTGATGTAGCAACTCCGCCTCAAACCACTGACAGATTATATGGCTGAACCTGCACTTAATCTGTCTATTGTCTCAAAAAGACCACAATGAATGGTGTTGATGGTGTGTCCTCAGCAACTCACAATGTTAAAACTTCTACATTTACCACCAGGAAGAGCTAAGTGGTAAACTTTGAGCCTCATCCCAAAGCTCATTAGACATCTCGGCTTCCCTGAGATTACTTGGTAAAGGCTGTGGAAAGGTATCTACAAAGCGGACTATTAGATGTTCAGAGGTAGACACTTGAGAAGTGGTCAGAGAAGGGCTAATGTGTCAGACCGCTCATCAACTGTACTGTACACAGAAGTCACGGCTCGGTTTAACAGAGCAGAAAAACACCCAAATGAATCAGGATATGCTTCTTTTCATTTATTTTATAACAAACAGTAGTGCAAATGTCAAAGACAAAACCTTCTTGCTGGAGACTGAGGTAGCGTTTTGCACACTGGCAACTTTGGTATACTATTTTCATTTTAAAACAAGTCACAAAACGCTATAAATCTGAAAAGCATCTCTTAAGGTATGAAATTGAAAATACAAAATAAACAAAATAATGACCAGTAGATTGCAGCTATTCTATTGAAGTCTAGTCTCTAAATTATGTGTCCATTGTTAGTCAAATCTCTCTCCACCATTTATCAAATCATTTGTAAAAGATCTATAAACATTACAATTATATTATATCTATAGATAATTATTGACCATTGACACAGCATTAATTATCTAAATAATGTTTAATGATGCTTTACAAAGTGTTTATAAACCATTTAACAAGGTAATATAATCATTAGTTGCAACTTTATAAAAGCCATCCAAATAATGTTAAACAATTATTAAAGTTAGGGAGGGTGGCATGTTTTAGAAACATTTGTTATAGTTGTTGAAACACTCTTTAAATACCAACAGCAATCAAAAAAATCAAATAACCCGACAAAAATTTAAAAGAGAAAGAAATCTGGTATTTGTGATAAATAAATCCGTCCAATCATTTCATTTGGACGGCCGACCTGTCTGTCTGCCTGTCTGCCTGTCTACCTGCCTGTCTGTCCACCTGCCTACTTTCATTGGAAAAGAGTTAGCAATACTAGGCTGGGTTTTGACGTTAGATCATTTTAAAAATCTAGTTTACTGTTGCTGGCTTTAGCGTTTACAAAGAACAAACAAATCTCTGAAATGCTCCATTATAGATCTTTTACAAACAATTTCTTAAAGGTTTGCAAATGATTTGGTAATCATTAACAAATACTTAATGTAGTATTTAAATTCCTATAATCTGTGCAACAATAAACTGTTAAAATAACAGAACATAATAAAAAAGCATTACGAATAATTAGTAAACATTATTAATTAGGATTTCATTGTTTGTTAACAGTAAAATGATGGTTAACTAAAGTTTAATTAACTATCAATTTAACATTAATTAATGATGGTCATTATAAAATGCTGCCGTTACGTAATGCTCAACTGTAGCCACTGACACTTTATGTCAACTGAGTAATTGTCTTTTCTAACCTGGTTGAGCTCATACTGGCTGAGCAGGCCCGGAGTCTTCTGCTGCTTGTGTTTTGTCCAGCCGTCTCCTGGAAATGCTTCATTACCTGTGAGGCGGCGGGATTTTGACCTAAAAGACGGAAGAAGAAAAACAAAGTCGATATTTTCTATTGTACAAGATCGAGAAGGTAATGTCTTTAACTTCTGGGTCCGACACTGTGGCTTGCTACCGAGCAGGTTGTGTACAGCGATTTATCACAGCTGCAAACAGATACTCGCTGTTGCTGGAAAGCAGGCCGATGAAAGACGAGTTTGTTGGCTAGAGAACCAAAACAAGCAGCAGACAGAAACTAAAACGCTCAGCAGAGAGAGGGGAAGTAGAGGGAACTGCAGAAACCGGCCTCTGTGAGACTGCCATTTATTTGGCTGTTATTTGAGAAGTGATTGTGCATTCTACCGAGGACTGATGAAGTGTCCTTACCGAGCATTGTCTGAAGGTTTGCCTGGAGTGTTGCCGTTGTTTGCGAAGTCCTCGTCGCTGTCCGTTGACTCGCCTCTCAGCCTGCCGATCCATTCTCGCAGCGGTCTGCCCAGTGGAGCAGGAGGTGCGACAGTCAATTAAGTCAAGTCGAAACATACCGTACAAAAAATCGTCAACGTTGCAGGAGCCACACGTAGTTTCTTTTATATTGTTAAACAAACAAGATACAATACGTTCAACAGGGAGCTTCAGAGACATGCTAGGTGTACGAACTCTGGAGCTGTTCCCCTGCTTCCAGTCTGTAGCCAAGCCAGGCTCCCCACGGCCTGACTCCAGCTGTTCTTATTATGCATACTCGAGTTATCTCCTTCTCATCGCACTCTCAGGAGGAAAGCAAATACATGTATATTCCTTGATGGAAAAATATTAATGATGAAAATAATCAATGAAAACCTTGTACCTTATGAATGGAATGGCCATGAAAAACCTGTTGGGGGCAAGTCCAAGTTTAGACTTTGGAGTCATGTCATTCCTGTGACATGGCAGCTTCTCAATAGGAAACCATTCAATGTTCTACAAGAAAAGAAGAACAAGATTTGGAAACATTCTTTCGGTTACAAAAAGCTGGAAATCATGAGAAAATGTGTAAAAAAGGGAATTCCTACCCTGATCTCTTTCCTTGTTTTGGGGTTGAACTTGGTGTCCTTGGACACTCCTGGTATGATATAGAGCCGCACCACCTGGTCAGTGATTTTCTGCTCTATGTACATATCTTTGCAGATGCGATTCTTGATGTCAAAGCCCGTCTCCTCCATCACCTGGAAAACACCCAGTATCTTGAGCTATGAACTACATACCGTAATTCTACATAGCTTTTAATGCTTTCAGATGGTCAAAGTTGAACAGCAGAGAACATGAGACTCACTTCCCGAACCGCACAGTCATGAGGAGCTTCATCCTCATTAACTTTCCCCTTTGGAAAGCCCCAGCCTGACTTTGCAAGGTAGCCCTGAACAAGCAGTGCCTGAAGAGAACAGATGAAGCGGTTAGCTGCAGCACCAGGTGAACAGTGTGTCAGGGCACGCTTCATATCAAATATATTACTAGTCTGACAGTAAAGCATAGTTAATCATTTCACTTTTCAACCTTATTTGAAAGGACAAGTTTGGAGCATCCTGGTTTCTCTCATAATTCTATTTTCCTTTTTTGAGGCATAGGATTTATTTTTCTATATCTCAATAACCATATCTCAGTTCCTCAAATTTAAGATTGTTTCTTTTAAATTATTTATTTCTCTTTGCAACGAGTACAAAATGTCTAATGTTTTAGGTTTAATCACGTAGACGCATCTTCTGCTCAAACAGCAGTATGTGGCTACAATCCACGTCTCTAAAATAAGGGGTTTGAGGCTAAATACATTTATAATAACACTGTTATTGTTGTGGGGTATTTACCACAACAATAGCGTGGTCTTAATATGGCAAACTTAGCAGAATAGAATACAAAGCCATTTGACGCAAAGAAAATGATTACATATAGTATGAAGCTGAAACAGAATGAATAAATAATGCCTGTGTTTAACGGTGCGTTATCATTTAATGAGTCCTGTTTCAGTCTTTATTTGAGGTACACAAAAACCTTAATCCAAGCTAGGCAAGATCAATACAAAGGGGAGGTTGGTCTCTTTATGGGGTTTGTTGAAAATAACTAAAGTATAGAACGCCAGCCTGATGGGGATAATTCTGGTTCATTACAACCTGGGTCTTATTTTTGTTCTCTTGGACATCACCTGTTACGATAACATTGTACTCAACAAAATCCCTTGCTGAGATTTGGGAACAAGATTTTCTTTATTTCTTTGTCATGTCTTAAGTATACTGTATGTTGCATTGTTTGAAGAGCCTAGGATTTAGGATTTTCATTGCCAAAAACTACACTGTAGCTTATGTGCATATGACAATAAAGCCTTTGAATCATGATTTTTCTTCTTTTTAAAGATCTCAGCAAATATGAAGCAAGATCAAGTATTCTTGACCCATTCTTTTTAGTGAAGTCACTGTGTTTCCAGATCTCAAACATTTACTTAGTGAGTACAATGTTAATATCACTGATATAAATGATAAACAAAAAAAAGTGTGAAAATAAAATCCAAATAGTCGTAATCCAGAAATATGCTACTGTATAAACGCTATGTCAGATATTGCAGAGTGTGAAGAAACAACTCACGTTTTCGAGCGCTTCATCTAGAATGATTGCTCCATAAGTAGGTACACCCATCTTGTACTCCTTCCACTGTTCCAGGATCTTCTGAACATCTTCTCCATGAGGCAACAGAAACGGACAGTGATGGAAGAGTTTGCATCCGTCAAGGAAAATAACTTTTAATGATGTCTAACATGAGCAACACATTTGGCTTCTCGCTCTGAGGATCAGCCTAAGAAAGTGCTTTGAAAGCCAAAGCGCTGAAGTTAAATCCCTGATCGTTTCTTTTGGGTGGTTGTTATTACAACAAAAAGGTCTGAGGTAAAAGAATAAAATAAAATAAGCGCATTTACAGGTTTAAGAAGGGTATGCTTTGGAATATGTGCAGTACAGTATAGTGGATATAAATGAATGAATATCAAACCAATCAATGTATTAATGCAAAACATGAGTACAAAAATGGGTTAGGGTCTTTTAACATCATCATTCACATGTAAGGATATCGGCTTTGGCGAAGTCTCTTATCCCACAGTGAGGAGCTCCTGGAGTGTTCTGCATGCAGAAGTCCAGGTAGAACCAGTGGGCCAGCTCGATCTGGAAGCACACCCGGATGGCGTTGTCCCTCTCCTCACTGGGGATGTGCAGGATGAACCGGCTGGAGACACACAGGAGAAATGGGATTAGAGAATAACACGTCAGTGGGCTCTGAGGTAAAAATGTGCGGTGGGCTTTTATTGTATAAACAGTCTGCCGCTGCCCACCACTACTGAAGAGACTCAGGAGTCACCCGGCGGCAAGAAGTGGGGAAATTGAGAAAATTCAAGTTCAGGTCAATGTCCTCCAAATACTGTACATGCATCTTATACTTACTTATATCTTATCACTTTATTTGAACTTTTTCGCTATTTTATGTCTTAAATACAAATTTTCTTGTTTTACATTCTCATTTTTTTAACTTAGCGCAATTTTCTTTGAATACATATTTCCGAGCATTGTTGGAGGGAACCGGCGATCAAAGATTTTCCATGACCGCTTCGCTGTAATCGTTGTGCACATGAGAATAAATAAATAACTTAAAGCTTGATAACTACAACACCATCACTAACTATGACCTCGTGCTTAAGAATAGAATTGTTTTAAACACCATGACCAGTGGCAACAAAAACTGCACATTAAAAAGGCAGGCATGATAAAAGTAGACTTCATGGCAAAACAGTTTGGAAAGTATTAGACTGCACTGGTGTACCTAATAAAGTGGACACTGAGGGTAAGTGTCTATTTCTTATAGTGCGAACACAAAAGCTGTTGTATGTAAATTGGTGTGTTGGCGTTACTTTATGTTTGGCGTTTGTTAGCATACATGTACATGTGCTGGCCCTTCATGATCCTGCCCTTCTGTGTCACTGTATACCAACAAAGATGGGTCAAAGAGCCACTGCAGGCCCGTCCGCTGCAGTGGGGAAACATCGCCTGTTTTCTTACCGCCGAATGTTCCGAGCGTGAACGCATCATGCAACTACCACGGTTACACTTCAGCTGAGCTAACAACAACACAAACACTAATGCATCACAGAGTGCTACTTTCGGTCTTGCCTGCCACATAATACCATTAAGTCCGTTTTTTTTAACAACGTTAAATGCGTAATGACCAAACACACGACGACGGTAAACTTTGGTAAAGCGTCCATTTAACGTTACCTGCAGAGGTCGTCCAGTACGCCGGAGGGGATCTCCACTCTTTTTGTTTCCATGTTGGTTGAAAACATCCCGACTCTATCTCAGAGCATACAGGAGCAAAAGCCATAAGAGCAGCAAGCTACCTCTGCATTTCCAACTCAGTGGATCCCCAGCTTTACAAAAGCTACGCAATAGTAGCTAATATCAAATAAAAACTCCTCTTGCTCCTCCACAGGGAACTGGACGGAATCTCTTCCTCCTCTTCTTCTTCTTCTTCTTCTTCGTCGTCTGCTTCTTCGTCTTCTTCGTCTTCTATGCATTTTTTGCAGACTGTAATACACACTTTAGTTGCATACCGCCACCTACCGCACCGGACTATGTAGAACAGGCTTTAGTTTACATTAGTCTGTTCGAAATAAATAAAAAAAGAAAGAAAGCAATGGACAATATATTCTATTAAACAATCCGGTGTTTGTAAATAATATATATCCCTCACAGTTTCTCCATTTGTTCATCCCTTCCAAATTCCATTCTCATGCGCCCTCTCTTCCTTTGTTGCAAATAAAACTGCTGCAGAGTCGATTCACAGCAGTGAAGACCAACTTTCGCTGCCTCTACGTCAGTTGTTTAGAGCGATAATTTATATTCTATTCCCTAAATGCATTTGATATTGTAGGATGTATGAACTCCTGTTCCGACACAGTCATTTTGATCTTTTGAGTCGTTAGTAAATATGTGATTATAAAAATAATTTGTGATATATTGGTTTACAAAGTCCACCCAATCTTTCTTTAGCTCAGTGATTCTAAAATCAACCTTGAGCAAATAGCCATGGGGGAACATTACTTATTGTAGTAGTGGAATTAAACTTATTTCTTCAACATCATATTCTTCTGACTTATCTTTTATCTTCTATCCAAAACCATTTCGCTTAAATTTGTTATGCTCCCAGCACACTTTTAGTGATACTTTCATACCCACATCCTCAAGACAAATCCAGTAAGCTGATGAAAGAGTGTCCCTTCTGAGCTCTAGTGGGATTTCTCCCAATTCTACCAGCACATAATTACTTGGAGTTCAAGACTTTGTTTTGTATTCTATCAATTTTATTGAAGTGACATTTGTGCTTAATTGATTTCTGATCTCATCAAGGCCCTAGGCTATCTATTAATGCTGTTGTATCCCAATGTAGCTCTCATTAGATTAATTACTTTTTTACATTTTGTTTCTAGCTTTTTAACATGTATCTTCCATGTGCATCTTTCATCAAGCCAAATTCCTTAAGTTTCTTTTACAATCGGTTGCCCATATAACTGGAGCCTCTGTTCATCTACCTTTCAATTCCTAGTAAAACACAAGACTTACTGGTTGCAATTTTAAAGCCTCAATTATATGACCATTGTTCTACCTTTAGAATAGCCACCCAAATCTTCCCCTGATCCACATAGCTCCGTCATATGCATATAGTGATGAACATATCCTTCTGTCTAGATTAATAAAAAATATAATTTATCAGAATGTTAAATAACATTGGGCCAATGACACTTCCTTGAGGGATTCTGTTTACCGTATATCGTACTTATCAGATAGCTCCGGCCCCACTTTAACTTAGAAAATCTAGTACCCTGTAGTACCTTCCACCTATGCCCATTCTAGTCATTTGAATTAGCAGACCTTCTCTCCACATAGAGTGATAGGCTTTTTCAATATAAAAAGAACAACACTTTTTTAACCTAAAAGGATTTCATCCAATAGCGAGAAGAACATAGGACAGTCTGCATTTTTCTTTGAGGTGGATGGACATTGGCCTTTGCAAACAGTTCCCATATCTGTTCCTTTACATCTCACACGTCAGAGAAGCCACTACAGAGAAGGTCTGCCCTGCTGTTCAACAAGAATGGCAGTGAGAGTGGAGCCTCAAGGCTCTCACATACATCTTCTTTTACATTACATTACATTTCATTAAGCTGACGCTTTTGTCCAAAGCAACTCACAATAAGTGCAAACAACCATGAGGTAACAAACTCAGAATCTCCTCACACAACCTCTCTTCTAAATAACTCTTCTTCTTCTTCTTCTTCTTTTTCTTCTTGGAAAACCAACTAGAGTTGCATATGCCACCAACTGGACTGGAGTGGGGAATGAAACAGATGGCGGATGACAAAATTTGCATCACAAGAACCAAAACTAGAGATTTGTCATAAACCGAACTGTCTCAGCCCCAGTCAGTCCGGAGATGGATTCTATAGAAATGTGGGCCCGGTTATCATCCCAGAGGAAGCACTATTTATGAATACAGTAAAGGGATTTTGCCTGAAAAGAATACAGAATCAAGGTTCATTTGTTTTATTGATCACTTATTGGTTAGTGTAAACTTCCCTGTGCATGTGTAGAACTTCTAACCTAGAAAACGAAAGTGATTGAGACAGACAATGTGCATAGTTTGGAAGCATACAGACGTGACCGTCATTGTCAGCCATCATTCTTAGTTCTTAGTTTATTCTGGAAACAAAAGGGTATTCATAGTTAATGAAAAACTGTGACACATAAAATAATGTTGTAATTGCTCAGTGGAATCTGCTTGATGATAGATGAAAAGAAACTTTAAATGAAACGTAATTGTGGCAGTGGAGTGTGGTCACGGCGCCGTCTGCTGGGGAGAGTCAGGAGTGGCTCAGCTGGGGATCAGACAGCCGGACGGAATCAGGTAATCAGCCACACAATACATGCTGTTAACCTGATTCCTGTCTTGCAGTAGGCTGGGTCGAGATGACCGAGATCCTTCGAAAAGACGTTCGTGCTTGTACACTTTTGTGAGCTGTATGTCAGCTGTGTCAGCCGGAAGGCTAATGGACATTAAAACTGTTTTGTTTTCACCTCACCGGCACTACTTCTGTTATTTTTTAACTGCGTGAGTGTAGGAATTGCTCACAGTGGCGCCTGAACAGGGACCCATGACAGAAGAGGGAACGTCACCGAGCCTGCAGGGACAGGTCCTCCAGCGTCTGGCCACTATGCATGAGGACACCGCCGCCTTGCAACAGCAGCAGAGCCAGGCTCTGTTAGACATCGTGGCGTGCCAACGGGAGGATCCTGCCCTCATGCAGGAGCTGCTGTAGCTTCCGACCACAGGGAGGGCGAGCTAGGGAGCCCTCCGTCCCGGCCGTCGTCGGTTGCCCTTCAGAAAATGACTGCTGAGGACGATGCAGAGGCATTCCTTGACATCTTCGAGGGCACGGCGGCGGCGTGTGGGTGGCCAAAGTAGGAGTAGGCGGAGCGGCTGCTTCTCCTACTCTCCGGGGAAGCCCAGCTGGCTGCACATAGCCTACCAGCATCCTCCAGACAGACTGGACCAGCTAGGCAGCACGGCGGAGGAACACCGCCGGTGGCTCTGGAGCCTACCCTTCAAGGACGCTGGTCGCGCAGCTGGTAACCAACTCTGCGGAGGATGACGTCGGGCAGGTGACACTGGCACAGTTTGTCACTGGGCTCCCATCCTCCACAGCCAACTGGCTCCAGTGCCACCAGCCTGCCAGTCTCGAAGCCGCGGTCATCCTCACGGAGGACCATCTCTCCCTGGCCTGGTGGACCCTGAAAGAGGAAGCCCCGAACCCCGGCGGTTCCAGCGGCTCGGCCTATCCCAGCCCCAAGGAGGAGGTTACAGTCTGCAGCGGCCCCGACCGTCCTACCGCTACCCTCCCCTACTCTGACTCCCACCACTGCCACTGCAGGAACGCAACCTATACCATCCCCTGTTATTTCCCCATTTCTTTTGTTTCTCCCCAGGACTTGGTGGTCGCCCAGCATCACAGAGGGCTCCTCAGATGTCAGTTGGTGGTGCGGGCGGCCTGGCCACTCCCGGCGGGAATGTCTGCTTACGGAGGTTGGGCAGTTGGTCCGGGTTGCAGGGCCCCCAGACTCCTTACCCCGGTCCAGAAGGGACGTACCTTGTACCGGTATGTATACGGGGGGTATCCACCAGGCTCTCTGGGACTCTGGTTGTACTCAGACCATGATCCACCAGCGCTTGGTTCGGCCCGGGGCATTGCTGGAGGCATCGTGGGTGAGGGTGAGGTGTGTGGGGATATTCACGAGTAAAAAAAGCGTAGGGTTAAGCCTGGAGTTAGTACTCGCCTTACAGGGGGTGCCCCTGATCCTGGGAACCAATTGGCTGGGAAGGCTGTGGTGGTGCGTTCACGCGCGTTAGGGAAATGTGAGTTGTGTGCAGTGTTCAATGGGGAGACGGAGGCAGCAGACACTGTCGAGGGGAGAGCAAGGCTGGAGGAGACTCGTGCTGAGGCCTCCCCGTCCAAGCACTTACGTCCGGTGGAGGACTCATCATAACCTCATGTCCGGTCATCTAGGGTACGACAGCTGGTTAACCCACCGGCCACCCCAAAAGCGCAGTTGCGCCCACTTCCATTAATTGAGGTACCGTTCGAAAGAATTGGCATGGACCTCATCGGGCCATTAGACAGGAGTACACAGGGATATCGCTTTGTGTGAGTCCTCGTGGATTATGCAACACGGTATCCTGAAGCAGTGCCGCTGCGTAATATCTCAACAAAGAGTGTGACTCAGTCATTGTTTCATGTTATCTCCTGAGTTGGGATCCCGAAAGAGATCTTAACTGTCCCGGGCATGTCCTTTATGTCACGCACGTTACACAAACTGTACGGACTACTTGACCTACCATCCACAGATAGACGGGCTGGTGGAGCGGTTTAACAAAATACTCAAGAACATGGTATGCAAGTTTGTTCACGAGGACAGCCGTAATTTGGATAAATGCTTAGACTCTGTTGTTCGCAGTGCGGGAGGTTCCCCAGGCCTCCACGGGATTTTCTCCCTTTAAGCTGTTGTTCGGCAAGAAGCCACGGGGTGTTTTGGACCTGGTTAAAGAAAGTGGGAGGAAGGTCGGAGCACAAGTAAGAATGAAGTTCAGCACACCTGAGATCAAAACTCCATTCACTGGGACAGTTATCAGGAGCGTCAACAGCGCTTGTATAACAGAGGGTTGCGACTAAGACAATTTACACCAGGAGATGAAGTACTTGTATTGCTCCTTTCCACTAGCTCCAAATTACTCGGCAAGTGACAAGGGCCCTTCGTGGTCACACGATGAGTGGGGGATGTCAATTACGAGGTGGTGCGGTTGGACAGGGGAGGAGCGACACAAATTTACCACCTCAATCTCCTAAAAGCATGGAGAGAGGTGGCCTCTGCCTCTCTGGCTACTACGGTGATGGAGAAAGATGAGCTGGGACCGGAGGTGGAAGAAACGGACAAATCAGCCCCGGTCTCTTGTGACAACCATCTTTCACCGAGTCAGAGAGCAGATGTTGTCTCATTGCGAAGGCTTTTTGCCGATGTGTTCTCCCCCCTGCCCAGGCGCACAACTCCACATAGAAATTTAACCAAGGGCTACTGGCAGATTCCCCTGTCTCCAGAGACTAAGGAAAAATCCAACAAGTGGCAGGCAGCTGATAAACAGCTGGCAGGTCAAAATCCAGGTCAATCCAGAACAGGTAGAAGGAACAAAACAGGAATAGATCAGATAAAAAAATGCTGGAACCTGATGGCATGAAGAACATGAAAACTTTGACGAACCGGCAACAAGTGTCCGGAAAAGGGTCCTATATAAACTGCAGGGCTGAAGAGGGAAAGGATTTTACTAAAAAACAATGTATAGACAGTATAGACTCAAAACCTCACCTAGTATGACCCACTAGAATTGTGGAGTGTATCTACAGAGACCCTGCCCTCTGCTTGGACTTTCTTATTCTGCTCTGTTTGGGATATTACTGGACATCAACCTATATAAAAACGTAGCAACCATGTGCCAGCTCTCAAGCAGACATCCAAGAGGAAGCAGCGAAAATAGCAGACACAGCAACAAAAGAACGCAAATATAGGGAGGGGAAACGGCAAGCGGACAAAGTTGTTCCAAAATGAAAGTGAATCTGGGGATGGCTTTCATCTGCTGGCAAGCAGGCGTGCGCTTCGGGTGTCGTTGAGCGTTGAATGTTGTGTTTACAAACTGCAACCGATAAATCATATAATGCTTTCAAACTTGCCCTTCATGTTTGCAGATCTGAAGGTATGCTCCCACAGAAGGATATGTTATACATTTTAAAGTTTAATGCATCAATCTGGTGCACTTTAAGAACAAAATTAAGATCTATGAAGAACGTTGTGCTCTATAAACAATTTAATCATAAACACATTGATTGTGGACATAATCAAATCTAATCCACTGCCCCTGCCACCACCCAACACACATAAAGTCAAATCAAATCAAAATTGATATAGCCCAATATCACAAATTACACATTTGTCTCACTGGGCTTGACATAGTGTACAGCATACGACACTCTCTGTCCTTAGACCCTCGCACTGCACAAGGAAAAACTCCCACAAAGAAAAGGGGCAAAATGGAAGAAACCTCTGGGAGAGACTGAAGAGGATCCCTCTCCCAGGGCGGACAGACGTGCAATAGATGTCGTGTGTTGAGAATAAACAACATAGTAAAATTACAACATGATGTGATCAAATATGGAAAAAATGGATCCTGGCAACCTGCCAAATGAGAGACACAGAGACTCTGTGGATGATGCCCCGGATGCTGAGTTAGTAACATGCATTTAAGGGACATGAATGCAAACAGACAGAGAGGGAGAGGAGGAGAGAGAGATGAGGAAAGGAAGAAGAGAGGAGAGAGGTGTCCAGCACAACCGCAAGGAGTCTCTTTGATCAGGATATGTCTTTTAACTCCCGCATAAAATATTGAAGGACTGCCTTTTTTCATCTATGTAACATTGCTAAAATAAGGCACATCCTGTCTCAAAATGATGCAGAAAAACTTGTCCATGCATGCATTACTTCAAGGCTGGTTTACTGTAACTCCTTATTATCAGGTTGTCCCAAAAAATCCCTTGGGACTCTTCAGTTGATCCAAAATGCTGCGGCACGTGTATTGACAAGAACTAGGAAACAAGATCATATTACTCCTGTATTAGCTGCTCTGCACTGGCTCCAGGGTAAAATGCAGAGTATAATTTAAAATCCCTCTCATGACCTACGAAGTTATTAATGGTCAGGCTCCAGCTTATTTTAAAGATCTCATAGTGCCTTATAAACCAACTAGAGCATTGCGCTCCTAGAGTGCAGGGTTACTTGTGCTTCCTAGAGTCTCTAAAATTACAATGGGAGCCAGAGCCTTCAGCTATCAAGCTCCTCTACTGTGGAACCAGCTCCCAGTGTGTGTTCGGGAGGCAGACACCCTCTCCACATTTAAGAACAGGCTGAATACTTTCCTCTTTGATGAAGCTTATAGTTAGGGCTGGCTCAGGTTTGCCTTAGACCAGCCCCTAGTTATGCTGCCATAGGCTTAGACTGTCAGGGGACTTTCCCTCCTTCTGACTGTCACTCTCTTCCTTCATCGTGCTGTCAGAACAAGGAGGGAGGTCACCACCCCTGACCACCGCAGCCTCCTGGACCCGAGGAGCCGGAGCCGCCACGAGTGGACCCCCGCCCACAGCTGCAGCACTCCAACGGTCCAACCTTCTCTGGGCAGGGGCGGATCATGTGACCCTCAGCTCCACATCCCAAACATTTCATATTTTCAGTTGAAACAAAAAGCATGTAACTATAACCTTCCACCTCGAAAGAGAAAGACAGGTTCAGATCACTTTTGTTGTCCAAGCTCCAATGTCATCGTCCTATCATGATACTCACTGTCCATTGTGAGATTGGACCTAAGCCAATCACTGATTCTTGCCTCATCAATCCCCCCTGCTTCATTGTCATCCTTTTGCTGAGTGATTCGACCAGAAGTTGAGCATCATCCAGTCTGATCTCAGGCATCACCTCTGCCTGTGGACTTCCTCTTCTAGCCATGGTGATAATTATGTATTATCTTCTGTTTTGTGTGAAAATCTTCACTTGGTTTTCACGTACTGCTACAATCAGTAACTCAAGTAGAAATGTGACTGGTGGAAGAATTTCTCCCAAGTTATAGGGAAATGTGTGTAACGTCATTAATGCTTCAAAGGCATACAGCGATCAAAGGAAGATATGACGTCATCGAAGGACTAGAACAGCGCTGCCCAAAAGGTTGATCCATTATAACTGTTAAATTAAAATTTTTAACGGTGCGTGATCTGCCTGCACTACACTCGTGATCTACCAGTCGATGGCGAGTGTAGTGCAGGCAGATCACGCACCGTTAAAATTTTTTTTAAAATAAAATATATATTAAAAAACAGTTTTTAGATGATAGCCTATCATCTACCCCCCTTTGACAGGTCCTTGTCAATATAAATGCAGAATACAAGCAACTTAATGACGATCAGTGGCTGCTGGACTTGGCATTTTTAACCGATCTGACCAACATATTGGATGAGCTTAATTTAGACCTGCAAGGGAAAGACACAACCGTGGTCAACATGATCAGCTCAGTTAATGCTTTCAAACCAAAAATGCAACTTCTGTCATCAAAGCTGCAGTTCCATGATTTGAGGAACTTTCAAAAGCTGGCCTCAGAGCTGGAGACCCAGGGGGTCGACAGTGCTACACAGAGCAGATTGACAATTGTCTGTCAGACTTTGACAAACCGTTTCAAGACTTTGCTTTACTTGAGCCAATTGCTACATCTATGTGCTACCCATTTAGGGATCAAAAATTGGCCCACTGTTTCACCTGAACTCACGTGCAGTGGAGGAGGAGATGCTGACACTACAGGCTGACATTCAGCATAAGTCCAGGGCTCATGGACAGTTTTGGAATTTACTCAGAGGAAAAGTACCCAAACATGAGGAAATGTGCTACTGACTGCATTATTTGGCTCTACTTATTTATGCGAGTCAGCCTTTTCCCACATGTAGATTATGAAGTCCAAGTACCGATCCACAACAATGTGGTGGTGGTAGTAGTCTACTGGTTGGGCTTCCAAACAGAACACAGGAAGTTAGGGTGTTCAATACCAGGCTGCCACCACTGAGCTCCTGAGCAAGGCCCTTAACTGAGCTGCTCCAGGACTGTCCATGTAGTTAGTTCACTGTAAGTCACTCTGGATAATGATCTTTAATATAAACTGTGACCTGTGACTCCCTGCTCAGCCAGATTTCATCTGTATATAATGGAAATGTTGTTATATTGTTTTATAATTTCATCAGTTTATAATAATCATTCAATCATTTTCATTGTTCTATCATTCATTTCCATTCATTAATTAGTTCATTTTCAAAATAAAATAATCCTTTTTCTAAGTTAATAAATCATATGTACTAAATAAGTTCTTGAACCTTGAAATCAATGAATCATTCAGTTGTTAAGTTTCCATTCATAGTTCATGTAAATGAAATAAACAATATATTTATCATTATACATCTTAAGTATTTAAATGAATTTACATTTAATTGATCTAAAAGTTTCTCCAGCAGAGCGAAGAGCCTGTCCATCCTCTCCCTGCTCTGCACCTTTATGTCCTCCTTCATGATCTCACACACACACACACACACACATTCTCCTAAATGGTCCTAATCACAGAGAATAGAAGAGAAAAAAGAAACAATTATGAAATGTTAACACAGTATAGACGCAAACTTGGGAAGATTAGCAAAAGTGGCAGAAGGACAGACAGACCCTAAAGTACAAAATGGTCATACGGAGATATAACAAATGGGATGTTGTTGACTGACTTCCAAGCTGTAGTGGCAGAAAATCTTTCATTCTGCCCCCTCAGGTTAATGAACAGAGCTGTACGCTCTTTGCTCCCTAAAACATATTATATTGATATAGATTTATAAGACTTGTGCAATGCGGTTAACTGTCAATACATTAGTATTAAATACAACTTTGCTCGTCAATATTATATACTTCCTAACCATATGGAGATTCTATATATCTTACAAGTGCATTAATTAAATATTTTATTGAGGGATAGTTTTTGCTGTGTTCCCTTGAATAATAATTGTCTTGGTTTCATCAGGTTGGTGTTTGAGGCTTTTTCCGGTTCTTATACAGAGTCCGTTTCTAGTCATGTGACTGGTAGATCACCATGGATACCAAATATACAGGATGATGATATTGTTTTGCATACTTACTCCTCCTCGTGCCTGATGAATAGACTGTATATAAGGAAACCAGAAGTAGCCTCTGACACCAACCTGATGAAGGAAAATCAAACATCATGTAATGAAGAAGACTTGTGCAATGTCTTTTTAATTGTTGGTGTTGTATTGAAGTTCGCCATGGTTTGCACGCTGTGTGTAAATAAATCAAATCTAACCATAAAAATGAATATGAGCTGAGACAGTATTGATATTAAAATTGTAATTCTATTGTATTTGGCTTTGGAAAAGGTGAAGCAGAACAAATCATTTGAAGAAGTCACCTTGGGCTCTGGGAAATTATTGGAAATTCTAAATATTGAACTTTCTCCTCCACTCCAAGCATTGGAAACTTGCTAGTTACTTGAATGAACCAAACTTTTATTTTCAATCACATAACAAAATATTATAAGTAAAACATGACAATATAACTATATGGTATAATATTAATATAATATAATAATATAACTGACATAATATAACAATTCAACCGCTCTACAAACTACAACCTCCAAATTACCATCACAACCTTCATCAAATATATACATGTATACACAGCTGTACAACTATATACATAAACAAGTGTCCAGTGTCCATGCCTCTGGGAGGGGACAGAAGGACACTCGCTTCTTCTAGAACTACACTTTCTTCTTTTTTGCCCCTTTGAAGCAGCCTCTACAGAGGGACAGTATCCCGCTCCCTTGTACTGGCTGTGTCCCCGCTGTCCTAAACTGCCCGCACTTCTTGCACGTGTGGTGCAGTACTTCGGGGGCCACTCACACAGTCGTAGTTACTTGAATGAACCAAACTTTTTGTGTATTTGTCGTCCATCTTTCAGATGGAACCAAAGGTGGAGAGGTTTTTATTCTGGGTTTTAGATACGCTCGTCATCAAAAATACAAGTGCCAGCTTTTAAACTTTGTTTTAGGGCAGGCCAAGATATATATGAGGTGTATTTTAAGAGGAAGTTGGAGGAAGACCTTAATGTTGAACCTCTCACTGTCTGTGTGAACTTGATGAAGTCCAGACTGCTGATTTAGCAGGAGATCTGGACACATTCCAGCAGGTTTGGGGTGTTGAGAAGGTGCTCTGCTCTTTAATAGAAAAAAATGGAAGAAACCTCAGGGAGAGACCGAATAATAATAATAATAATACATTTTATTTGTAAAGCGCCTTTCATGGCTAAAAGCAATCTCAAGGTGCTACAGAGCAGAAGTCAACAACAGAAAACGGGCATAAAAGACACAAAAATAGAAACACAAGGTTTAAGAAAAGGCTTTTTTAAAAACAAAGGTTTTTAGGCCCTTCTTCAAGGAGTCAGTGGCCTGTGGAGCCCTCAGGTTGTCTGTGGGGGAATTCCACAGGTGAGGAGCTGCTGAGCAGAAGGCCGATCTCCCATGGTGCGGAGCTTGGTCCTGGAGGGGTGGAGCAAGTTTTTGTTTGTGGAGTGGAAGTTGCGTGTGGAGGTTAGTGGTGAGAGGAGTTCCAATGCCAATGAGATGTTCCAGTCTCTGTAATGTCTCTGTAATGTAATGTCCAGAATGTCAGGGTCAGTGGTGTCGAAAGTAGCACTGAGGTCTAACAAGACTAGAACAGAGACAAGTCCTTTGTCTGATGCCAGTAGAAGGTCATTGGTAACTTTCACCAGATCCGTCTCTGTGCTATGATGAACTCTAAATCCAGATTGAAAAACCTCAAATAAAGTATTGTTATGTCAAAAAGAATCACACAACTGTTTTCTATCGGTCTATAGTTGGCTAAAACCTCTGGATCAAGACTGGGCTTTTTAAGAAGAGGTTTTACTACAGCTACTTTAAAGAATTCTGGTACATAGCCAGATAATAGAGACAGGTTTATCATATTTAATAATGAGGTTAAAATTAAGGGTGAACCTTCTTTAAACAGCTTAGTTGGAATCGGGTCTAAGATACAGGTTGATGGTTTAGACAATGAAATTGTTGAAATTAGTTGGTTAAGGTTGATCGGAGAAAAGCAGTCTAGATATATTTCAGGTGTTACAGTTGTTTTTAAGACTGCTGAAGTACTGAGAACAGTTCACCTCAGTGACGGTCATGCAGGGAGTCCACGGCCCAGGGGGTCGTGAGGTGCTGTAAAGCTAATGGCCGGAGCCAGCTCACCTCTTGAGTGTAAAAATATTTTTGCTTCATTATGAAACTGTGGCAGGACAAATTAGGACTATGGCGTTTAATGCAGGAAACTCCTACATTTATAACAGGCTACATTCATCACTGAAGTGTTTGACTCTGTGTTCACCCTGTGAGCCTGTGTGTGTGTCTGTGGACAGATTTTGTCACCACAATAATCACAACCGTGCAAGATGCAATCATAACACTTTAAAGGTTTGTAGTTGATATCAAAATAAAGGTTTATCTAACCCTAACCCAAAGGCGCTACCCTCTCCACTTTAAACCCCTGGCCCGATTTGGCATCACAAAACATTGCATTAGTGTAGTTGAGTTCAAAATAAATGTGGATGGGTGTGGTCTAAGCATTGGCGCTGAGGAAGCAAGTGGTGGTGGTGGTGACAGTCTAATAATCTAGTGGTTAGGCTTTCGGAAGTTTGTGAGTTCAACACCAGGCTGCCATGCTTGAGTAAGACACCTAACCCTGAGTTACTGTAAGTCACCCTGGATAAGATAAGAGTGTCTGCTAAATGACCTGCGATGTAAAAGTGGGGAATGGGCCACTTTATGCCCCTGGCCCGATTTGGCATGCTGCTGGTGATAATCACAAATTGGACACACATTGACCCAATATGGTCTCTAAAAAACGTTTCTTCTTTTTTTTTTCCTTCAAATTCTTTAAACATTGAGAAACAGTTCAAAACAAAATAACAACAATAAGACAAAATGTTTTGGGGGTTAGGGGGTTTCTTTATTAGATGACCGGTTTCAAGACGAATAATTCAATGATTGCATGATACACGGAGCGATCTGCACACCCCGCCACCGATAATAGTTATCTTTAAATGAAGTTTAATATTGATATTGATTAAGCCTATAACCTAACGTATATCCTTCCGCTTTTCTTTCAATGTACTCATTACGATCCTTTACATTTTACTCGTCGCTTTCCCTCCCAGGTATCCAGACTAAGGTACACGTCTGAACAGCAGTACACCAACATCTCCACAGAAGAGCGACACCGCCCCGCTGCACGGCGACGCACACAGCCAGGGTGGAGTTTAAGCACCACCACTTCTGAGAGCGGATAGGGAGGGGAACTCAGAAGAAGTCGCTATCTGGCTTTTCCCCTTGCTAAACATTTTTTTTTGCTTTCTATCTGGAATTATCGAAATAACGTCACCTCGAACACTTTTGTTCTCGAAGTCCGAGGGGCCGCCGGCGAGAGTGGATTCACGCGCTCAGGTCAGACCGAATGTTTCTTACTTTGAAAAGTTTCCACTATTCTAGCAAGAAGTCCTTGACGTCAGCAGAGACTCGATGTGGAAGCGAGACAAAACTTACTAAAAGTACGCAGACATAGGCCTGCTAATGTATAGACGCAGACCAAACCGCCGTGTATGTGAAAACCCACCAGTTAGTTGCCACAAGTAGGAAAACGACGTGCTGTTAAGTAACAAGCGCCACACAGACAGACCGCTATGTCTGCATTTCCCCCACATACCCAACTGAATGTCCTGTGGGCTATCACTGCTCCACCAACACACAGCAGTGTTGTGTTCAAGCTTCCGTACAATAAGTTAGGGCGTCTGGCGTTTTGATGAGGTGACTGGTGTCTCTTTGTGTACGTGTGTGTGTGTGTGTGTGTTGTCTTGAGTATTGAGAAATCTGGTTGCTCTGTCAAAGTTCCGTATTTTAGAGTTTTAGAGCCACATTTCGGCGGTTCCCTTCCTGACCTAACTCGCTGTGTTGCTCCTCAGACTGGCTGGTGTGACCGTCTATCAGTCATCTTTTATTTGTGTTTTTTTTTTTTTTACAAGTGCTGAGGGCGTGTTGCTAGCAGACAAGCGAGCAAGAAAATCTAGCCTCCGGGTGTAAATTCTTACACCACAGTGATGTGGTGTGGGACAGAGTGGAGGAATTTGTATGGAGACATGTTTACTTTGAGCAATAAACTTCTGCCAGTAGTAGGCTATAATGCAGGTTAGTATTTTTGAAAACGTGCCAAAAACTACAGTGAGCCTGGTATGGGAGAATTCTGTGAGGCCTAATGGCAGTTTGTACTCAGTGTTGCAGGGCGTGCTACATGCTGGCACATGCTATCACTGCCTCCATGCAACATAAGGTTATTATCACAGATGTCCAAAAAAAACAATAATTCCATGGTCATTTTGTCCCCAAACCAACGGCAGGAGTGTAAATGCCATTGCAATAGCCTTGCATGTCTACTACTAAAACAGTTGACCCATTATACTGTGATAGAATTGTTACAGTGTAATAGATGCAGGTGTGCAAGATGTGGAAAAACACATGTTTATGAGAAGCCTGAGCGGTTTGAAATGTTTGAGGGTTAGTCTAGTCTCTGGTCTGTCAGAGCAGAGTCTTAAGTCAAGGCTCAAGTTCTTAAGGGAAGGTCTCTGTTTCTTGCATAATAGTTAAAGTCTTTGTTTTCCTAAACTACGTCTCTTAGTATCTTTTAAACATAGAGCTAATGGATGAAATAGTCATTATAGTTTTACTGCGGGCTGTTTTCTGAATTCTCAGTTTAAAGACTCATCCACAGGAGGTCAGCAAAAACAAGACTAAATAAATGCAGCCCTCTCATTCATTTGAATGGAGCCAGTCCTGCAGTGGGGGGGGGGACATCGTCACACAACAAAGCACTGCATTGGTCCATCTCATACATGCAAACGTGCAGTCCTGGTGGATTACATTGTAACATGATTGTGCAGTGGTTTGATAAACCTTCTCATGCGTTAATCTGTTACTCGGACGTGACTTCCTGAATTGTACTTCATGGTCTCTTTGTTACCCGGTACAACCCCACCAACACAGTCCTTTTTTCGGCTTGAATTCCAACTGATGGACTGATGAAATTACTGACGACATTCGTGCTTCGAAAAGGTTGAAATATTTCCATTTAGAGCTTTTCTTTACGGCAAAATTTGTCCACACAAAATATCTCAAGGGTTGTGACCCGGGTCATCACTATGACCGTGTACAGCACCACGCATGGCTGAAAGCAAATGTAACGTGCTGCTAGCTCTGCTGTGGAGGAGTTGGTTATGTGGAAGTGGTTTGATTGATATTAATTAGAGAAAAAGAGGCACTATATTACACAACAGAGGTCATAGCCCGGCCATCTTGTACTGGAACTATATTGACCGCAAGAACAATCGGGATCTGATTCATTTTAGTGATGATAATGATTGATCAGCTGAGTTTTGAGGTTGGCAAAACTGGAAGGAAACGGTGGTGTCTGTCACAGTCAGGAAGAGATGTGTGAAGGGAGATCATCACACAAGCAAAGGAGACCAGACGGGGCCGCCAGACAGACGGCATCCTGTCTGTTGGTTTGATAATCACAAGTTGGACACGCATTGACCCAATATGGTCTACATTGAGTTGAAGTTCGTTCAAAGTTAGTGATATTATTCAAAGCCATCTCACCCACCCCTAGCTAGGACCAATTGGTGTATGAGTTCCTCTTAAAAATTGACAAGTGAAAATAATTCTACATGCTGATCTCATATTGTAAATTGTTGTTGGAAATTGAGAAAGGAAAAAAAAAAAGTTGAGGCAATCAAACCTAATCACCTGAATGTCATTTTAAACTTTCCTTCACCTGAATTTGATGATTTACAGTGTTAGTTATTTTCCTGGCCACATTTAATAAATCTGAAGAGGGCTTCTCCTTTTTAGGACGGCTTACCCTTTGCTGTCAGATTCTTTGTAGATTCTCTGTAGCCAATACATGTCAAAGAGCAACAACACACCAGTTGTTTTTAGTTCAAACTGATAAACAGAATACATGCACTGTTAAAGAGTGACAAATAATGATCTCATAACATTATCTCTACAACGTATATCTCAGCTCAGTCCAATATGTCTGGTAGCCCAATGCACAGCTTGTAGTCGAGTCTGCAGGGCACATTCATTCTCCTGAGGGGATGAATCCTTTCTATTTTAAGTACCTCAGTGGTCTTTCCTTTAGCACCTCCTGAAACTTAACTAAAAACACATTGTCTTATCAACACACATATTACAATATTTTTCTAATAATTATATAGTCATGTTTGACAGTTGGGTTATGTATTTGAATGTGAACTTTTCCTGTAACTCAAAAACAGCCGCAGTCATGTTTTGAAGTGAATCTACAGGGAATGTAAAGTACATTGTAGCCTATAATGAGTATGTCATTCAGATGGACTGTTAGCTGAATAGTTTTAGTTACTGCTGATCCCCCACAGCCACACATCCCCAGCCTATAGAGTAGAAGCTCTGTTGCAAAGGTGTCAGTGTGTTGTGTCATGGCCCACTCTCACACCAGTTAAGGAAACCGGCTTTTCATTCCAGAGTGCTGCGGAGACCAGACTGTAGTGTTTTCACTCAGCCATATTTGGTCAACACAACATGTGCTGCCACTCCTCCAGCACAAGAAATGATTTGTTTAAGACTTGAGCCAATTCCCAAGTCTGTGTCAGATGCCTGGGGAGTTCAGTCAGACCAGTGAGAACTCTACACACAAAAGCATAAGATCTTGAAGGTCATTTGAAGCAGTAAGTAAGGTTGTTTGGAGAAATGAGATACATTTTAGAAGAAGTCATTTTACCCACGGTGATGGACTGAAGGAGTCCCTGCTAACATCACAGCTAAAGTTTGAGGTGAGACTTGACGTTGTGAAATGGGGTTCATGAATATTTAGGTTCCTGTGAACCCAGGTGATTTTAATGTTGACCTGTCAGGACCACTGACATGTTGAAGAGCATTCTGGCTCATTCAGTCACACAGGAACTGGCTGTTGAGAGAGTGGTAGAAAACAGGCTTTTCATTTCCCTTTCCAAACAGACGTGTGAATTGTTAACTAGTGGGCTTTCCTTTGATACAGAGACAGCAGCTGCTTGTCTGCTCACATGAAGGCCACAGTGTTACCCAGCAGCCTGGCAGTCAGCTGGCACTCTGTGCTGGGAATGAAACGCTGTACATTGCTGGTGGTTTTTGAATCATTGTACAGTCTGGTTTCCCTTCGAGAAGGCAAGAGTACCTCATTCTTTATGATCGTCAATCACTTAAATTAGTTTGAACACTGACTGTTGCAATATTGATGGTTATGGTCTCGGCAGGTGATGTGCTCCCCTCTGAAGATATGCATCCGTTATATATGTGAGCGTTTGCTGCATTTACTTTTTGCTTTATGTACTGTATGATACCATGCAGGTCCACTGACTGGAGTCTCTGTCCACTCCTGTCAGACTCTATTCAACTGCCGGTGTAAATTCAAATTAAAAAGCATAATTTGTTTTCTTTCTTCAACATCAGGCAAAGATAAGGCAGTAAAAGGAAAGAACCATTTTATCTAGGATGCAAAAATACAACATTATTATTATTATTATTATTATTATTATTATTATTATTATTATCGTCAAATCACTGTTCATCAAATTAAATATGAGTTCTACGGGAACGTGTGAGTTGTTGGTGCTTAAACAATAAAGACATTTCCATGTTCCACAATAATGGGAGTTTGTTGAAAGCCTAAGGAATGCTATGTAAAGCACAATAACCAATTGCATGTCAGTGTTTCAACTGCCATGTTTATATCAGTGTAAATAATTACAGGAAATGGCATATAGTGTGTATTCCAAACAACCTTGTTTTTAGTTGACTTTCTCGGAGTTGAAATCTAGATGAGATGCTATCTTCCCTTTGCCACATAATTCCTCCGTCTTCACATTCCTGTATTCCGTTGGGATTGGCTGCATTTAGTTCTTGTGCTGGCTGCCAGTGACATAAGGCTGAATAAAGCCTCTTTTCTTTCTTCTCTTCCTCGTCCTCCCTGTCTCTATGCTCTGATGCTGGTATTCCAGAGGAATGCACAGTTGAATTCCTCTGCAGGGCTGGAGACAGCAGAGCAGCTAAACAGTCTGGCGCTCATGTTGCCCCGCTAAATATGTACCAGCACCTCATTTTAAGGATGCAGAAAGACCTGGGGCCAAATGCACTTCACAACTGAAACTGTGTGTATGCCCAGAGGCTTCTCAGGTTTATAAATCTGCACCTACGCCTGATTCTGTTTTATAAATCCCAATCACTGTGGGCCGACGCGCCTCATTTCCATTCCCACAGGTAGCCATAAATGGATGTTGAAACGCCAATAAATACCCATTTGAATATGGATACTTGCGCCCGGCACATCACTCATTAGATCTGTCATCGAGGAGGACCGCTGAGGAGCAGGGCAGTGTCACCGCTTGTGTTGCACCAGCAAGGTTCTCCAACAGCCCCAGCAGCTGTCCTTCCGTGGGACCATTTCTCACAGCTCAGGTTATTTATTGCGCCCACACCTCGAATTCATCAAGTGTACCTGTAAACCATCATCACAGGGTCATCTCAATCCTAATCATTAAACAAGAGCGATTAATGTTGATATATGTGGACTGAGGTGGGCAGGAGGAGATGTAGTTTGCTAATGTACCTGCTGACCTTTTAGATACTTTTAACACTTTGAATGTGAAAGTAACGAATACTAGGCTCCTGGCTGGGGGAGGGGGCGTATTGTGGGGACATATAGCTCTGTCTCTGTCTGATCACAGTCATTGGTGCAAACAACACAGAGCTACTCGTACAAGTACAACTGGTGAGTACAAATTTAAAACCAGCTTAAATGCGATGCAGGCTCGGTCTGCGTTCAGCTGTGATCACCAAACTAACTTTATTGCAGCGATGTGTTTCCTCACACATGCTGATTGTGACTGACGGGAGCTTTCTTTTTCCTAACATTAAAACACGCTACTACGATGAATTGCCACAAACTAATCATAATGGGATTTTCGACATAACGTGCCGGTCTTTTAGAAATGGACAGCCTCCTTCCCAAAATAGGCACCGCAGGGTTGCTTGAGTAGGCTGAAGGCACCACATGACGTTGCTTTGGTGTCAGAAGTCGGATAGTTGGACAGAAGAGACGAGCGCTCCCTTTTGGGGAAACGTTTTCATGTCTGCACAGAAAGTGACGCTTAGCAGTCACAGCAGTCTTTATTGTAAAGAGCTGCTGTGGATATACGTGGTAACAAGATGTCTGCTGTGTGGGGATTGTTCGGAAACAGCAGTTAGAGTGTCTATAATGTGTTAAAGAGGTTTAGTGCGAGAAGGATTTCAGTCTGATGCTTTAGATTTGATTGGATCAGTCAAAAGGGACTTAATGAATAAGAGAGATATGCACGAAGCTGTCGAGAGATATGAAGATACATAAAAATACACATGAAAATACTTCACATCTCTCAGTAGTAGATGAAATATATTGTAGAGGACAGTTGGCCTCCCTCACACCCACTTTGTAACTAGGATGAGGAGATAGAAATTAATAAATTAAAGACAACGTTTTTGCTGATTGAATTCTAAATGCAGCTCTGTCCCATGATATCGCTCGGCCAGCTCCTATGAGCTAAAGGTCAAGTGGGGCTTTATATGAGTTGTGGGGTTGTCCGGGCTAGTTGGCCCATATCACATTTGGTTGCATAAATGTCTGTGTTACATCTCCCAGTTTGAGATGAGTCATCAATTATACTATAACATTCTACAGGCAGAGAATGGGGGAGGGATTTAAGGCTAAAAATACAAGTGACACGTGGACGCAGGAGTGGAACGTGGAAAACGTGGTTTGCCGTGTCCACCGTTCAGCCTGACAAAAGACAGGAGAGATTTTAACTGATGAACTGGGCAAAGACGAGCTCCCTGGCTGTGAACATTTCATACCGGGGGATTAATAAGGAGTTGTAATAACATGTGATAACATGAACAGAGGAGTCTGTTTTGATTTAGGTGTGCCAGGTAGTGATGACTGTAGTGATAACTGTAATAAGGACTGCTGTCAGTACTTTCCAATCGTCCCACGCTCATCAAATGGAGTCTTTTGCTATTTTTAGGAGCTGCAACTGTGTTTACTCAACTTTGACACATCTGACACAACTTCCTTTGGCAGCAGAGTGGTGCTAGTGTGGAAGATGACTGCACAACTGTTTTTACAGCCACCTTTTACTAAACGGCCTGTTGACAGTGCAGTTATCAGGCCCGCGGCAGCGCACGTTTTAGAAAGGTGACACCACTTTAGGCAGATTTCCTCGTGTTGATGGTGGCGCAGGGTGTGCTGAGACTGTCAGTAGGCTGATGAAGGCCACCAGCACACAGGATGTGCGGCTGGGAGCAGAGGCAGTAGAGTTCATTGGTTGCAAAGAGCCGTATGTACTCTGCAGCACTGTGAACTCGTGGTCAACTGTTCTGCACCACAGCCTGTTTTACTTCTGCTCCGCTGCTTAACTGTCGGCGCTTCTATACTTTTAGTAAAAGGAGACAGGCGTTGTTATTGGCAAATGTTGTTGTTGTTGTCATTGGCAACAGATCTCCTGAAGATACAAAAAGCAAAAATAATGAATCGAACAGCTGTGTTCTGTGTAGCCACAGTATGACATCATTTATTTTTCCCTCTTAGAGAACAACAAGTATCTTAAGAGAAATGTCAAAGGGAGGATTTTAACTTGTATACTGTAACGACTATGCTATTGTGGTATTAATTATTCTTGTTATGGATCAAATCCAGATCCTTTCTTAACTCTACTGTGTTGGGTCCACCTGAGCCTGCTGGTGATGCAGTGCAAGCGCTTTGCTCCATATGCCAGTGAAAAGCTTGTGGATGTAAAAAATGATTTGCTCACTGATGATTGAGGCAAAATACATAGATTCTCTACAGTAACACATTTGTTAGCATCTCCTCACTTTCACTGGAAAAGCCCCAATTAATTGACTCAATTAAACACTAATTTTAGCAACTACCACCACACCAAATCTTTTACTTTTACAAATATTTATCAGCTACTTTTCGTAAATTAGATCCACAGCTATTATATAAAAATAAAATGTCACTTTTAAAGCTGGTTCGCCTGTTACTCCGGTTATATCCTTCTTCTAAAACTGTGGTGGAGAACACCAGGAGCAAGTGACAGGAGTTGAGTTTTCATAAAAAAAAAAAAAAAATGCTTAAAACACACAGACCAATCATATCAAGGAAATGCTGCTTCTACTGAGTCTATAAAACTTCGATGTCTCTAAATGTTTATAAACTATAGACTTCAGATCATGTCTCATCACTGATGAACCCCACAAAGAAGATATCATTTTTAAACAGTACTTTGCCGTATAAATCATTGATGTCTGGTAGTTTTGGCTTTAGCGCATTCTTGCAAGGATGTCTCGCATGCATGCCTCAGAGTCGCTGTGGATTGATACATTTGATCAAATTGAAGCGTTTTTGTTCCTTGAGTCAGGAGTGGCGGACGTACAAAGTATTGTAGTTAGAATTTAGTCTTGGGCTGCAATTATTGATTATTTTCATTATCAATGAATTGTTGATTATGTGAGAATGTCAACATATCGCTTGGTCTGCTTGGCCAACACATGTACTGCACTGGCAAGCTTCAGGCATTGGGGGATAGTAGAGCCTGCGTACTGTACCACATGCTGTACTCGTCAGCCCTGGTGAGCTGTTGGGAAGGAAGCATTTGTTGTTCTGCCATATTGTGATAAGACGTTATTGTGACGTTCCTCCGTTTGTCAGTGGACAGATATAAGACATTTGGTAGAGTATCTGACTGCTGACAGGACAGGATGACGGCTGTTTGCTGTCACTTTAAAGTGGAAGTCTGGCCTGGACTGACAGGAAGTGAAGACAGCTCAGAAAGGTCTCCAAGCACAGATGATGTAGTTGATAGCAGCCAATATTAGATGCTTAATGTACAAGTAGACCTTTTGTTGCTGAACACATTATGACTTGTAATGTAGTAAGAATAGCATGTGCACTTGCTGACGTTATTGATGGCTCAGTTCTATTTGAAGGACAGTTTCCGGTTTATTATAACTTAGGTCTTCTTTCTGTCCATGCATTGTAGTCACCAAGGTTGTTGCTGAGAACTGGTAATGACTAGCAGTCGGACACGTTGGACACAAAGCTACAGTCAATCCAGATCCGGAGGATTTAGATCTAAATAAAACCCACGTTGGAATAAACTGGACTTATCCTTAAGTGTGCCAGTGAGACGTGTACAGCACCAGGGCGCTGTAGCAGCTGAATAGAATGCCCCCAATGTTCACGTTAGTAGTTACACCTTTGTTTATCCAGTCACATTGTGTTCAGTGAGTAGGAATATTCAGTTGTTTGGTCACGTTAAGAAAGGTATCCATAAAGTGCTCAAGGTTGGTTTTCAGGTGTGAAGAAATCCTCACGTCAGCCGAACAAGAGCAATACTAATGAAAACTAACTTGGGTAGGGTGTGTTAACCTTAAGGTCGTGACCCCAAGTAATGTCACCTCCAAAGAAACAAGGTAAGCAACTGAAAAACATGCTTATGTTTTTCTCAACTTAAGGACCAGCTAGTTGTGTCAGGTCAGTTCAATAAGTTATATAAAAGTTCTAATCAAACTTCTATGGTAGGTTAACTTAAAATGTCTGTCGAGTCATAATACAAAGTGTGTGTGTGTATACAGTTGCAAAAGTCTTAAAAAAAAAAAATTTAAATGACAAACAAAACTATATAAAAACGTGGGCCAGTAATAATTTTAAATAAATATGAGTCTGCTCACTGCAGGGCATAAACAAATCTAAAACTAAAAGTGTCACAACCTCCCACTTTGTATTACTTCTTAAAAGCAAACAACGAAGAAACAAACCAGTAAAGTAATATCTTTATTAATGTTCTACATGATGACTGGTGGTGCAGTGAACACGGAGAAACTGACGCCATATTATGCAAAAAGTATCAAAAGTCGAAAGGTTCGATACATTTTTGTGTATCAACTCAAAGCAACGGATGTTGTGAAAAGAGTCGGTCTGCACATCACTCCTTATTAACACATATTGTTCAACAAAATGCTTTGATTAATGCTTTTCCTTGAAACTCACTGTTTTCCCGCCAAACCGATTGGGATTGGCTGCTGTGGACTTCAGGGGACTCTTCCTCATTTCTCACTAATTACTCTTGTGACTCAGCACTTCCTCCTTCAGTCAGGGTGGACTGGGAAGCATTTGCAGGACATTTTCTTAAGACTCCAGACTTTCTCTCAGTCTTCGATACTGATCAAACTAAAAGTATGCTTTTAAAAAAAAGATTATAATATTGAAGACAACCTATGTGACGCACCGACCTGAATGAGCTTTACTTGAGTCCCCTCTTATCTTTCTTTAAGCCAAGCAAACTGTCCTTGCATTCACCGCAGACAGGATACACTGCTCCCAGCTGAATCATAGCTGGAGTATACACATAGCTGAAATGCCCTTTTATGGCATCGAAAGGCTTCTTAAAACAGGAAATGACCTCGGCACATAAGAGTGGGATCTCACAAGAACCCTGTCATACTAGAGTAAGGGAAGATCCAAGTTAGTCTGGAGATGAACCCTCTGACACTGTTGTTTCATCGATGACTGAGAGTCACTGCACAACATCCCCAACAGGGAGATAGGCTGGAAGCACTGCTGTGTATCAGCATGTTGTGCTGACTGACAGCAGAGAGCTGCGCATGTTACAGCCAGAGGCCTCAAGTGTGTTCAAACATGTTGCTGCAGAGAATTGGAATATTTTCTGGCAATGGCAATTTTTGACGACGGATGACCTTTTTTTCCCCCTGAACTTTATTTGAATTTCTAAACTGATAGGCTAATAATTAAAGGCACATCAAGCTCCAGTTCAAAGGCATGTTTGCATGTTCATTAAAAACCCAAAACCTCTCATTTACATACTGTAGGGATTCTTTGCTACCACGCTCCAAAACTAACTGCATGCTTGCTGTTCTTGCCAAGAATGTTAAGAAGTGTATTTAAAAAGTTGAACTATCCCTTTAAGTACATAATGGAGACTCTTGCATTACATTGTTCTCCTGATAGGAACAGTGACCATTTTATTGCGGAAATTATGTGAGGCAACGTCTCAAAAGTGAGTTTGTGCAAATATTGTGAGGATAAGTTGAATTAGTTTGAAATCTTGAAACGCAACGCAACACATTTCTGGAGGGTCTCATTATTGGGTTTTCATTGGTCATGAAAATGGCAGAGAATGTGTCATGTCGGGAAAAAAAGTGTTTACTGAATCCAAATGAATGTAACTTGGTCTGTTTCCTTTTCTTCAGCCAGAGAGAAAAACACCCAGAGCTCATCATCTGACCGGGCCATCACTAAAACACCGCTTTACATCAGGTATTTACTCCCACCACCTTCTTTCTAGTGTGAATACACTAAAGTGGATGTTAATACAATGTTAATGAGCGAACAGCAAGCATGACCGGCAGTTGTTTTGAGACAAATCCAATACTTACACTCAACAGTATCTTTTCATTTTATTGACCGCAGTACAACGTCGGTTTAACAGTGAGTCGCATAATACAAAATAAATATCTTTCACACCAATGTGTAAGAAGACTTTTAACGTGCAAACGTTTTTTTCGTTTTCCAACATTACTTTCAACAGCTCAACAAGAAACTGTAGTCACTGACATGTGAAAAACAAATGCCACGGCTCATTTGTGGCACAGCTTGTTTGACCTTGTTGAAGTATAATAACGAAGATAAGAGCAAGTTCCCCTTTTATCATCGTGGACCTTGTAACAGTCTTTAGAGTCATTTTTGGGGAGTTGCCTGCACTCTGCATTTGCCAGGAAAAGGCAGTTGGCAGTCTATTGGTGTCTGTTACTACAATACCCAGCATTCATCTTGATAGCTGAGTGTATCCTCAGATCTGTTCCCCTCCTAGCTACACACCACAGCCACATCCGCTTGTCATTAGGGAGGGAGCCAGAAGCAGAAGGAGGAACTGATGGTGATACAGTGTCAGCAGGACGTGAGGCTGAGGGTGTCAGGGTGTCTGTGTTGTGACATTCAATCCCTCTGAGCTCTGATGCCAACACACCATGCTGCTTCTCCCTCATGCTGTCACTCTGCTGCAACGATGTCAGCTCCAAACAGCTTTAAAAAAGAAACTTGCTTTGTCTGTTTCTCCTGCTTAAAGTACAGTTTCTTGCACTTATTGTGGCCAGAATATGATTCTAAAATTTACAAAAATGTACAAATGTTGCAAAATGTTTTATACAAATACATAGATATATGTAGAGAGAGAGAGAGAGAGAGAGAGAGAGAGAGAGAGAGAGAGAGAGAGAGAGAGAGAGAGAGAGAGAGACCCCCTCAGGTCACTGCGTCTCCTCTGTCCATCTCACGGCTTGAGGTGGATGCATAAGATGTATTATCAGCAAAAACAGTAAAAATACTCATGACACAGAAAAAGTCTTCCTGTCTGCTTCATATCAAAATACATTATTTGATTATTATTGCTGTGTGAGCTAACAACTCATATTTTATTCAGGAGCAGCCATAGTTTGTAATGTATTAACCACTATAGAGTATATTTAATGACAATACTGCTATAGCGTAGTCAGGTTCTTTCAGTAATCCGATTATATAAACATACAGTGTAACTCAGTTTCCTGTCTGAATTGTGTTGCTCACAGTCTTGTGTTCATGTAAAAATAACTTGTGTTCCTCATTTTAAACACAGCTTCACACTCTGCGTCACGTTCACTTGTCATTTGTGCTCGGCCTGGTCTGACACAGTGAAAATCCTTTGAGGTTTTGAGGCTTTGAGGACCCTACCTGTGACCCCTGCTACACTCCCACATGTTGTAGTCATTACTGGTCCACACTTTATAGCACCATATCCCAAACCATCAAAACCTGAGTTGAACCAACTGCCATCACAGGCCAATGTGGAGTTCACCCCCCCCCTTGCATCTGTGCATCTGTTTTTATTTTCTATTCTCTTGTTTGTTACACATTATATTATATATACATATATATATATATATATATATATATATATATATATAAATAAAAATACTTAAGATAAGAATTTGTGTTGTGAACATTTTTAAATGTTGATACAGTATACATGAAAATGGGCTACATTTGTGTACAATTGATTAGTCTTGACTAACTTTACTTTACTGACCATGATGCAGGTGTGAGTTGGGTGGAGGTGCAGAGCAGCAGTCATGGTGGCCCTGTCACTAAAGATCGGGGTGGGGAACGTGGTGAAGACCATGCAGTTTGAGCCCTCCACCATGGTGTACGATGCCTGCCGCATCATCAGGGAGAGAGTTCCTGAGGCACAGCTCGGCCAGCGTGAGTTCTCTCTCTTTCTACACACACACACACACACACACACACACACACACGCACACACACACACACACACACACACACACACACACACACACACACAC
>CALSBV010012170.1:3758888-3794524 GCA_943590825.1 Bovichtus diacanthus
ACACACACACACACACACACACACACACACACACACACACACACACAGACAGAGTTTAAGGCACCAGTATACTTTATCATAACTGCTTGCCGGATGGTTGAAAAGCACACACACACCTCACTTGTGTGCAACTTTGGATGTCTTTCTGGAGGAACTTTGTGCGCTGTCATCCCCATATTTAAACCCCTTCTCTATGACAGACAGACAGACAGACATGCATATAGCATTAAGAGTGATTCTCTCCACATGTAAAAAAAAAACTGACAAAAAAATCTGTCAACTTCACAAATTGTCTACAGTCCAAAAAGTGTCAAAGATACTAAAACACAATGCAGCGTGGAAGTGTGAGTAAAACGTGGAGTATAGAATTAGTATAAAGCAACTGTAGGTGCATGGTGCGGAATGCAGGAGAAGATGTCTAAAAGCAGATGAGTTGTGGCCTTGCTACCTTTTTGTCTATGATTACAGGCTCTGCAGAAGAGCTGCAGTTAAAAATGCCACTGTAAACTGAGAATAGCCCTCTGCTCCACAGATACATCAGCTGGTGTGCATGCAGAGTTATGTCCTTATTACATAAGCGATATTTCAACAGCAGCTCTCTGCGATACATGTTCAACTTTTAAGTCATTTTACATTTAGAAAAAACAAAGAGTTAAAGCCAGTACCTCTGATTTTGCCTAACAGCTTGTTTCTACCCTGCACTATATGAAATGGTCCAGTTCTCCTGTCTTACCTTCAAGAAACAAGCGGTTGCATTTTGAAAAGTGTAACCTGATATGTTTGGAGCAGATGTATGTGCTGAAACAGGCGTGGATCATCTAGAGACACACTGACCTAGTTAACGTGGACAGGGAGGCTAGTGCACATATTATGAAAGTTATGTCCAATGCAAATACTTGAGACAATAACAGCTTTAACAGGGGGGCTGAATATTGGTGGCTGAATATCCACATGCGCATGTATGCCAAGAAACACACTTCCAGTGACTCACTCAGTATTTCTGTTTCCTTCTGCAGCCAATGACTATGGGCTGTTTCTGTCTGATGAAGACCCAAAGAAAGGCATCTGGCTGGAGGCAGGGAAGGCCCTGGACTACTACATGTTGAGGAATGGGGTGAGTCACTCTTCACACACTGCACACCACTGAATGCTAGAAATATTTCACTTTTAGCACACAGCAGCCTCCCATACAGAGAATAAATAGAAGGATGGCTTAAGGTAAACATCTGTCACATCATTCGAGGTTATACTTAGAGCTCCTGATCAAAATGGTGTGAACAAAAGTGTGTGTGTGTGTGTGTGTGTGTGTGTGTGTGTCTGTGTGTGTGTGTCTGTGTGTGTGTGTGTGTGTGTGTAAAATTTAAATGTCTTACAGACACTATAACAATCACTCATTTGTTGACTGACGTTCCTGCTTTAACCACACTAAATGTTATTTCGGCTGCTGACACAGACTCATCTACTGGCTGGAGTGGTTTAGTGAAATTATCATTATTTAAGCAAGTATTTGGTTTGCTCTTGTTAATAAAATTACCAAAATGGAAGCTGAGTGACTTTGCTCCAGACACAGACATGGTTCTGGGACGTCTTTTATCAGTGCAAAGTCCCGTTTCCCACTGAAATACCAACGACTCTCTTTGTGCTGCCTCAATTGAATAAACTTTCCACCTGTTCCTAAAATACCGAGGAAAATACCAAACACTGCTTGTGCTGGTCCCTGCGGCGCCATGAAGACTAACAGTGATTTGTTAGAAGAAGTTTAAAAATGTTTTTGTTTCAGAGTATTATGGAGCCTGAAAGATGTTTCACATGTAGTGAAACAGAACTCCTGACTTGTGTCCTCTTGTCTGTCAGGACACTCTGGAGTACAAGAAGAAGCAGAGGCCTCTGAAGATCCGCATGCTGGACGGCACGGTGAAGACCGTCATGGTGGACGACTCCAAGATTGTCAGTGACATGCTCATGACCATCTGTGCCAGAATAGGTCAGCCCCGCTACACAATGGTCACACATCACCTGGACAACTCTCTGATATGTTCTGGGTGAAACAATGTCTGCCCATCAGTACATCACCTTCAGAATCACATATAACGTCAATGCTGGTTACTGTCCGATTTTAATGCAACCTTTAACTTGTGCTCGTGCTGCAGGGTGACATTGAGAGCAAATGCAGTAGCGTGAATCTGTTTGTGTGTCCAGGCATTACAAACTATGACGAGTACTCGCTGGTGCGAGACATCGGTGAAGAGAAGAAGGAGGAGACCACAGGCACGCTGAAGAGAGACAAGACCCTGCTGAGAGACGACAAGAAGATGGAGAAGCTGAAGCAGAAGCTCCACACAGACGATGAGCGTATGACAAACACAAGCCCCCACACCCACCGCCATTAGTGCGCTCACTTCATGGCCTGTAGTTTCACAGAGGCACAAGGATGAGTGAGCAACAATGACATGGTTTTAATGGAAACGATCCATTCCATTTTATGGTGGATGATACAGCTTTGTTGTGTGTGATGATGTAAATATAATAATAAAAAATAGATAGTCTAGACGTATATATTAATATACAAATCAAACAGTGCCTGTAACATTGCACTATTACCATATGATACAAATACCATAAACGTATCATTTTGAACGTGACACTTAGCTCTACCAGGTCTTCGCTGCCATCGTGTCCATTCTGCAACACTACATGATAAATGGCCAGTAATCACACTTTCTCGACATACAAATAGCAAAGCCTTTGCCCAGTCTGTGCCATTCCGTTCATCATGGTGATGTTTTCCCTCAGTGAACTGGTTGGACCATGGCAGGACGTTGAGAGAACAGGGAGTGGAGGAGACCGAGATGTTGTTGCTGAGGAGGAAGTTCTTCTACTCGGACCAGAACGTGGACTCCAGAGACCCCGTCCAGCTCAACCTGCTCTACGTACAGGTACACAAAGGGCTCACATAGACCTGGGAAATCTCTCTGAAGGAAGCTTCCCCTTTCAGGTCGTCTCCTGTTGTTTGACACATGGGGTAAATTCTTTATTCACAATTAATCCAATTTTCTCTATTGGATATGCTTGTCCAGTACTTTTGCTTCATTAGTTTTTCATCACATAAAAACATCCCAAAAAAACTTCTATAGGTAAAGCAAACTGAAAGCAAAAAAACAGACAAAAGATCCCAGCAAATCTGCATACCTGAGAGTCGATTAAGTCTCAAACTGCACCAATCAGAGCAGAGCTGGACAACACTGTCTGATCCTCCAACACAGGTCCGAAACAAATGCAAATATAAAGATAAATATTACACAGCTACGTATTAGATCCCACTCATCAAAAGTGAAATGATATGTATAGCATGCGTCACACAAATCGAGGATGAGTTATGTAATGTGAGAGCTTCTTCTGCTTTGTGCTTTAACAATGTCTGAAGAAGATGTCTGTTGGATCGAAATGTTGCTCTATTAAGTTTAAATAGCTGGGAGCTGTCGGTAGAGTAGAGTGCAGATCTTTTGTCTGTTTTTTTGCCTAATTGGAAGTAAAATAACTGAATACTGGACTGAATGGAACATGTCACCTATATGTACCGAACACACCACCATCGTATTGCACTCGACCTTCAACTCCACAGACGGTGTACATGTACCTGTGCTTGCCTGGTTATTCATACGTCATGCAGACACTATCCCTGTTAACCTTTGAATACATTTCACTTCCATCATTCTTCCAAGAGGAGCCTTAGCCAAGTAACAACAGAAGCCAGCAGCTTTTCATGAGTATTAACTGAGAGCACTGACGAGGACGCTGCACTGTCGAGGGTTCTGAAAATCATGCACTCAATCAAATGTTCTCCATGGATACTAGGTGGTGTTTTTGAAACTGATGGCGTTATCATACAAGTGGTTTTCAGTTGTTCTCCTGTTTGTTGTTGGATAATATTTAGTGTGTGTGTGTGTGTGTGTGTGTGTGTGTGTGTGTGTGTGTGTGTGACAGGCCCGTGATGACATTCTGAATGGATCCCATCCGGTCTCCTTTGATAAGGCCTGTGAGTTTGCTGGGTATCAGTGTCAGATTCAGTTCGGGGACCACAACGAGTCCAAACACAAGCCCGGATTCTTAGAGTGAGTTTTTCTTTTTGGATCATCCATTATTATTTGACATTTTCTTTGTGCTTTGAGAGGGCTCCTAGAAATGGTCCTGATTGTTTCATCTCGTGGAACTCTTTCCCCCTCAGTTTGAAGGAGTTCCTTCCCAAAGAGTACATCAAGAACAAAGGAGAGAAAAAGATTTTCCAGGTGAGACGTGGACTCTGTGGAGGTGCAGGAGCTTGTCACTGCTTTTTGATCTGATTCTTCATCAATCTTGGCTACATGGACCAGACTATATATAGGTGTTCTGAAGTTCAGCTATTGCTCGAAGATACACTCAGATTTTATTGTAGCTTCCAATATTGAAACTGAAACTCACAGTATTGAGTTTTAAAACACCAGCAGTGAGCAGAGGGGAAACTTTGAGATTTGGCGGTGGTATTGCAAACCTGATTTTAAGCAAAAACATAGTGATCTTATTAAAAATATACTGTTGTATGCAGGACAACACAAAAAGTACTGTAGCATCACAAATGTCCATACATCCTGAGACGCCACACATGTGAGAGCAATGACTTATATTTGGGTTTGATCCAGTCCTCCGCTTGTTTCTCTCGTCTCTGCAGGCACACAAAAACTCTCAGAACATGACAGAGATCGAGGCCAAAGTCAGCTATGTGAAGCTGGCCAGGTCTCTAAAAACCTACGGAGTGTCATTCTTTCTAGTCAAGGTGAGAAGGACGTTATCCCTCAGCATCTCTGTGTGATGGATTGCAGAACAGTGGTTCGATAAGATGGAGAAGTTTGTTTTGAGTCGATCAGGGCGTCACTTCCATAGTTCAGTGAAGTAACAGGACAGATTTGGAAGTAAACACTGATTCCCAGGAAACTACAAATGTTTTAGCCACAAAACCAATAGGGAATTAAACCCAAGTTTCAGTTCATGGATTATCAGATTTGACGTTTGCAGGGCGTGGCTGTTTGTTGTAGACATGCAACAAAATGTTTGCATTAGAAATCCAAAAGTCGTAACGTTGCTGGTTTATTTCCAGTAAGAACTTTCTTACTTTCATACTGTTTTCTTAAACCTGCAGGAGAAAATGAAGGGCAAGAACAAACTGGTGCCTCGTCTGCTGGGTATCACCAAGGAGTGTGTGATGAGGGTGGACGAGAAGACCAAGGAGGTGATCCAGGAGTGGAACCTGACCAACATCAAGCGCTGGGCTGCCTCGCCCAAGAGCTTCACCCTGGTGAGAGAACATGTCATTGAGGTTATATATCAGAGCTCTCTGTTTAACCCTCGCCCATGGTAACAACGTGTATGTAGTTTGAAAGAATGACATGATGAGTTTCCCTTGCAGTGTGTCTGGACTCACCCTTTCACTGCTCTCCCGTCGTCTCAGTACATCACTTTATCTTTGTTGAGGCACGATATTCTGGGATTGCATGTGATCCCATGTGTCGTAACTCTAACATGTGTGGTCATGCAGGTGCTTAGACGGCAAATACCATTTTTAGAAGTTGTGTTCACCTTTTCATTTGTTATGCAGCTGTAGAGTGTTTTGGTATTGTTGCAATCATAGTGCTGCCTTCAAACCTGCACTACACCACCAGTATATTCCTAAATAGTTTCAAATGCTATGTGCACGTTGATGTGAGCCTTGAATCTCTTTGACTGAAGAGTAATACCACGTCGGGAACCTTGGTGTAATAAGCTACATCAAGTCTGTTTACAAAAAGGATTAAAGGTTTCACATTTAAACAAGATGTAGAAGGTTGTAACCTATTTTATACACTCTAAGCCTGTAACCTGTCTCACCTGAGCTCCAGCCTGCCCACAAGCCTAACAAGACTCAGAAAATGGATTGATTTTTTTTTTTGCCAAAGTATCCAAAATGTAATTGCCTTATATAGCATTCAGCATTAATTTGCTCGGATAATTAGACACGTTTGGAAAAGGGTAGAGTCATTCTAAGCAATAGTTTTCCACCACTGACTGCTCATCATTGTTGTCATTGGTTCACAACATAAATACAAAATGCAGGTTTTCAATGAATGTGCAGCTGCTTGTCGAACTGCTGCTCGAAGGGGACATGTTGGAGGTCATAAGCGCACCGTTGTGCTGGCAGTAGTAAACTCCCAGGCGTACAGAGACTAACACCTGCAGACTGATCCAGCTGTGATCCAGCTGAGTCGTCATCTTCAGAAACTGACGTCAGGTGACGGTTCAGAGGAAAGAACGTCTCCTTTCTCAAACAATGTGTTTCCTTGATTCTTCTCTCCTCACACGAACTGTTCCTCGCATCTCTTCCTCACGTCTGACGTGAGGACTAAGATGCAACGCAAGTGAGAGAAAGGAGGACACATTTAAGACCAATGAGAACCACCTAATGCAGACTCAAATTACTGTTCTGGAACTACTGCAAGGGTTTTTCTGAACATGCAACAAAGGTTGCTTGCTGGAGTCAAACCAGGAAGGTTGTTGCTCGTGGTCGGGGAACCCCCTGCATGGCTTTTAATCTGAGGGTTTTTCTGCTTTCAGGACTTCGGAGACTACCAGGATGGTTATTACTCTGTGCAGACCACTGAGGGAGAGCAGATAGCTCAGCTTATTGCCGGTTACATCGACATCATCCTCAAAAAGGTAACAATCAGCGTTATTATGGGACCAGCATTAGGCATAACAATAGTCCCATTTATTAGTTTAAGTTATACTAACTTGACTTTTCTAAATCGTGGACACCCCTCCTCAGTTTTCTCGAAGATAAAGAATATCAATGATGATGCCTCTCGCACAATTTTTGATATCATTTTGTTCTATACCAGCGTCACGCTTCTTATCTAGATAGGAGAGGTAATATAGAGTCTTTTGATTCAATACTAAGCCGATTGGACATCCACTCCTAAAGCATTTGAGCGAAGGGACATGAATGATGAATTTCTTCTAAGTGTGACTCCGGAGACTCTTAGATGGTGGCGCAAATGTGGATCTTTATCTGGTTTCCTATTTATTGGAATAAAGATGTCACAATATGTACTTTGCGTTTGCATTTGTTTATTGACCACTATCCTGAAAAATATGGATTGTGACCTGAGAGATGAAACCTGAAAGATGTCTCATGTGCCGTGTGTCCCCACTGAGATCCTAACTGTCTCTCCACAGAAAAAGAGCAAAGACCACTTTGGCCTGGAGGGAGATGAAGAGTCAACCATGCTGGAAGACTCTGTGTCACCCAAAAAGTAAGTTTGTGCATGTGTTTGTGATATGGCATACTATGATTGAGGAAACCCTGTATTTAGCATTCTACGTTCTCTTTTCCTTTTACTGTGTTGCATCACTCCAGGTCCACAGTGCTGCAGCAGCAGTTCAACAAGGTGGGCAAGGTGGAAACGGGCTCCGTGGCACTGCCAGCCATCATGCGCTCAGGGGCCGGAGGTCCAGAGAGCTTCCAGATGGGCTCCATGCCTCAGGCCAAGCAGCACATCACCAGTGGACAGATGCACCGAGGACACATGCCGCCACTGGTAAAACAAAGACAAATGTCACAAAAAGGTTTTAACTGGCAGAATTTGACTCTGCATCTGTTCTGTACGGTAAGAACTTGGATATAAAAAGTGTTTACATCATGACACCCATGATGCATCTGAAAGTACAGTGGGCCAACTACACCACCTGCTTGGACTTTTCAATGATTTTTTTCTTAATTTTTTATCGTTTATTTAACAAGGATTTGACTGATGGTATGGAAACATACTGACGATATGGAGGAGGGTTGGTTCTGAATTAGACAATTATAAAGTTATAAGTTTAAGAATAAATTCTCAGATTGAGGTCAGAACTCATTTATGCTGTCAACCAATCCCACGTGCTGATCCAAACCATGAATGAAGGCATCTACTTACAAGTGTTGTGTGTGTATGAAATCCTGATATATCTTCTTCCTCTGTGCTGTAGAGCTCCGTTGTTGTCCAAAAGCTATTTAAAACACACCAGTGAGCCACACGACTGCACTGTGTGACATGTTCCTTCTTTAACATACACTTTATTTTGACTCAATCCTACATACACATGACATTACAGTTCATTTAGCTGATGCTTTTGTCCAAAGCGACTTACAATAAGTGCAAACAATCATGAGGATACGACTCTAAACAGCGAGAATCTTGCAAGTACATCAGCTTCATATAGGTGAAATCATACAAGTGCAGAACAATAGCTTCAAATAAGCCAAACCAAAGTAAGAGCAACAAAGAGAAACAATAGAATAAAAATTCATCCATTAGCTTCAACTAAGTCAACCAAGTGCAAAGTACAATTATTATTATTATTTTTTTATTTTATTATTATTCTTTTGATAGACTGAGGTGTATACACCTTTTTAACAAAATAGAAACTATATTTGCATGAGTTTCAGTAGGAACCAATGGGCTTGGAGCTGAGTGCCACGGCCTGAAGGTCAGCTAGCATTGAGAGACAGACTTTTACATTGTTGGTTTTATGTGTCCACAGACTTCAGCCCAGCAAGCCTTGACTGGAACCATCAACTGCAGCATGCAGGCTGTCCAGGCTGCCCAGGCCTCTCTGGATGACTTCGATACCCTGCCTCCACTGGGAACCGACGCTGTGAGATTAAACTTCCCTTTATTCTGTCTCCATGTGGATTAATTTGAGTGCTAATATGATACGAGAATGATATCTAGATCTTCGTGACCGGAGGATTTCCTTTCTTTCTTCTAGGCATCCCAAGCCTGGCGCAAAAACAAAATGGATGAGTCCAAACATGAGATCCATTCCCAGGTGGATGCCATCACAGCAGGCACCGCATCCATGGTCAACCTCACTGCAGGTAGAAACCCTGCGCTGCACCATGCTCTCTCCTCATTGTGTAGCAGTGATGTGACTCCTGTTCTAACCTCTGCTGTGATGTAGGAAAGTACTCCAGGGTGTGTCAGTGACTTTACAGCTACAGACCTGATGACACATGTCGTCTTTATGTAATACTGAACATCTCTGACAGGTCTTCTCCTGACACTCTGCTTTACACATTTAACATTATCTACATGTACACATACGGCAATAGTTTGTCCATATTCTGTGTTTTGAGTCCTGAGTTTTCCAGGCCACAGTATGTTAGACTCAACATGCAGGCATCCTGTCATCTTCAGAAATGTTCAGATGACTCTGGCCTCGCTGGCCGTTCGGACCTACAGAGATTAGGTTTGTCGTTGTGGAGCAGCAGGGTGGAGATTAGGCACTGGCAGATTTGTATTCTGGCTATTGACTTGAACCCATGTGGGGCTCAGGTTGAACCTGTCACGTCTGTAAACGAGTTGTCGGACAGGAGTTGTGGATGAATACATTCTATAACTGCTCCTGCTAATGTGGAGTCTTGATTCAATACAAAAGGATTTGGAGAAAAAAGCCTGCAGGAGAGTTCACTCCATACACTGGTTTTTAGAAGAAAAAAAAAGAAAAGTGACACAAAAAGTGCTGATTAAAGATGCTCAGATGATCCACTGAATGTTTGTGTTGTATACCGTATGATGTAGGTTTATTTTTGACATTCGGCTTTAATTTAGATTTTTGTTCATTCGTGGTTTAATTTATTGTCACTGTTTTATGTCATCTGCCTAATAATGATGCTGTCACAATTAGTTTCTTATGGAAGTGTGGCCAAACTAGTTCCCCCTCTGGGAGTTAATACAGTTCTCTAACCATCTACCTGTCCTCAGGTGACCCAGCGGAGACGGACTACACAGCGGTGGGCTGTGCTGTGACCACAATCTCCTCCAACCTGACAGAGATGTCAAAGGGTGTTAAACTGCTGGCAGCGCTCATGGAGGATGAAGGAGCAAATGGACAGCAGCTGCTGGGTGCTGCCAAGAACCTGGCCTGTGCCGTGTCTGACATGCTGAAGACGGCCCAGCCTGCGAACACCGAGGTACACAGCCACACTACGAGGCACGTGGATGGAGATATGTCGTGTTTTGAGTTGGAGTTTATGTTCACAATATCTTTTTGTTCTAGCCTCGTCAGAACCTGCTGCAGGCTGCAGGAAATGTTGGCCAGGCCAGCGGAGAGCTGCTTTCTCACATAGGAGAGACAGACACTGATCCACAGTTCCAGGTGAGTCCGTCTTCACTGTGATTCATGCACTTCTTGGTGGTACTTTATTCCTGCTTTGTAGCGCGACACAGACAAAACTTCATGCGAAATACTGTAGTCCATGTATAATTGTGTTATATTGCTATGATTGTCAATTGAACATGGAACCTTTCTCCTGGTATTGTGTGTGTGTGTGTGTGTGTGTGTGTGTGTTTAACTATGCCAGATATGTGAGAACGGTACTTTTTTCTTAACCCTTCCCCTCAAACAAGCTTCTCAGGTAGTGCTTAACCCCAAAAGAATGAGCAAGTTGATATAAGAAACATACATTAGGGCTGGTGTCTTTGGTTGTATTATAAAACTGTATCCCGTGTCGCCTGTTTCATTTGTATATTTGACAGTTTCTAGGTAAAGGATCTTTCAGGGGTGCCAGAAGGACAGTCCCCTCTTATTTTCAAACGCTGGTAACAAATGTAGCATAGAGAAAAAATGCTTAATTCTCGAATGCCAATCAAAACAATCTCTTAGTCTACAAAGTAGTAGTACGAAATCCTGTCCAACGACATCATAATTCCATCTGTCAATCATAATTCAATCCAAATCCTAATGGCTATAAGCAGACTCTAGAGAGAGTAGGTAGGGACGGAGTCGTGGCTTATCTTTAATTCTCCTTTCCTCCTGAATCATTCATACACTTCTAATGGGCCGTATCATTAATCAATCACACAGATCTTGATTGTAGTGTTAAATCTGTATGTGTGTTCTCAAGTTGTTCTGCAATCATTCTCCCTCGCCATCCCTGACATGTCTGCATTGTAGGAGATGCTTCTGGGTAAAAATGCATTCCTAAGATCAGAGGAAACTGGAATGAGCCTGCAGCAATCTTAGTTGGCCAAATCAAGTTACGATCTTTAGTTGGAAATCACTGTGTTACTGTTACTATCTCTCGACTGCTGCGCAGCAAGGAAACGCTCTACAGGGAAACATGAAGAGGAAATGATGTCTAACTCCGGCTGCTAAAGCCTCCCCTCACCGATAGTGTGTGCATAGAGTAATGCCAAAGTAATGCCAAAGTAATGCCAAATCCCAAGTTGTTTTATTCGCTCGTGTTTTAAGAGTCAACACAGTCGAGTTAAGTTTCAAAAAGGCAGCAGCGAGCTGGGACGGCATTTCAGGGTTTGTGGGTGATTTTTAGTGCCTAAACAGATTAGAAGAGTATAAATTTTAGGCAGAGTGGCTCACTGGCACACAGTGATGGAACGTCCACTTTGGGGCAATAACATGAATCGACACCAATGTAGAACCTTTCTACTTTCACTGGAGGCAGCATTGGTGATTATATCTGGTCAAGTTTGATTCAATTAACCACCCATAAAGCATGAGTAGTTTAATAGTAATTTCACTCCCCTGCCACATCACTAGATTTATTAATCATTTCAGATTTCAAGGATATATCGTGAATAAATTCATCAATAATCTATGCAATCCCAAGCACTCAAACACTTATTATTAACTGTCCCTCCTTCACCTATGAGTAATGAATGCTCAGTAATGCTGACTGCGGTGTGTGTTTGCTGTTGGCAGGACATGCTGATGCAGTTGGCTAAGGCTGTGGCCAACGCGGCAGCAGCTCTGGTACTTAAAGCCAAGAACGTGGCTCAGAAGACGGAGGACTCAGCCCAGCAGAACCGGGTCATCGCTGCAGCCACGCAGTGTGCTCTGTCCACATCTCAGCTGGTGGCCTGCACCAGGGTGAGTCCACCTGACGCGTCCCTGCTCAGAGCAGCCGCATCTCTTTGTTATTCTTTGATCCTCACACATACACTGTGTCATCACTCATCAAGGTGGTGGCTCCAACCATCAGCTCCCCAGTGTGCCAGGAGCAGCTGATTGAGGCAGGCAAGCTGGTGGCCAAGTCAGTGGAAGGCTGCGTAGAGGCGTCGCAGGGGGCCACCAATGACGAGGGGCTCCTGAAACAGGTGGGCGTGGCCGCCACCGGCGTCACTCAGGCCCTCAACGAGCTGCTTCAACACATCAAACAGTATGCCAGGGGAGGCCATCCTATTGGACGCCACGGAGAAGCCACCGACCGGATTCTGGATGTCACCGAGAACATCTTCAGCTCAATGGGAGATGCTGGTAGGGGCTTAAGTCGTGCCCAGAGGGCTCACACAGATCGCATTGATGTTGCTAACAGTTGGGCATAAAATCGATCTTTCCATCTGTATAACGTTTGCTTCATATTACCACACAGCACGAATATTTGATCCGGCTCTTTATGCTCCTCCAAGTCAAAATCAAGTTCAACTTTTTGAACCTGCCGTGAGCTTTCCTCTAACACCCATCTGAGATATCTGATTGCTTGTTTTTCTTTTTTTTTAAAATAAAATCTGGATATTCATGGTCTCCAGATGGAAGTATCATGAAAACTGGATAGTGCAGATGTAAAGGCGTATGGAGTATTTGGTGGAACTATTCTCAGGGGCCTTCTTGAAGAAAAAACAAGCATTTTTGAACTCTCATAGAGGCAAAGCTATACATGTAGCAACCTGCTCAGTATGTTGGATCCTCAGTTTCTCCCTGAGGTTTAGAACATGTTTCCCCTTTAATTGTTGGGTTTATTTTAGGGAGTTTTTCCTTGTGTGGTGTGAGGGTCTAAGGACAGAGGGGGTCGTATCCTGTACAGTCTGTAAAGACCACTGAGACTAATGTGTCATTTGTGATATTGGGCCATATAAATAAACTTGACTTGATTTGATTTGATTGACCAAACACTTGTGTAGTTTGAGCTGTAATGAACATTGCAGCCTTTTAGAGGATTTATTATTTTGCGCCCTAACTATATTTAAAACTAAATCCTATTCTCAGGAGAAAATAGCATTATGCTAAGCATGTATATGTTACAGATACATGATATCTTTTCCCTTTAAACACTTATTTTTTTTGACTATCCCTCTTCTGTGACCCGCCAGGTGAGATGGTCCGTCAGGCTCGTATCCTCGCCCAAGCCACGTCTGATCTGGTCAACGCCATCAAGATGGATGCAGAGGGAGAGTCTGACCTGGAGAACTCGCGCAAGCTGCTGTCAGCCGCCAAGTTGCTGGCTGATGCCACCGCGAAGATGGTGGAGGCTGCTAAGGTCCGCTTTTTTGTCTTTCTCTTTCATTATGTCTGCGCTTAATACATTGAACAGACTACTTTATTTAAACTAGCCTGTGAATTGAATGTGTAATGATCTGTGTGCGCTTCACACCAGGGTGCAGCAGCAAACCCCGACAGTGAGGAGCAGCAGCAGAAGTTGCGAGAGGCCGCTGAAGGTCTCCGCATGGCCACCAATGCTGCAGCCCAGAATGCTATCAAAAAGCGGCTAGTCAACAAGCTGGAGGTAAAAAGGAAGGAGGCAGAGCAAAGAACTACCGCAAATTGAGTTTACAGTCCTGGATTGTGTTCTGTGTTCTACACAGAATTATTGGATTGACCAGTGGAAGATAGTTTAACAGGTGTTCATCAGGTAGAATAAACAGATTTTAAAATCACTGTCTCATCGACAGTGATGGATGCAACCATTCTAAATCCAACCATGAATGTAGGGCTATCTACAGTTCTTGAAAAGGATTCTTGTTCTTGTTCTTCTTGTTCTTCTTCTTCTTCTTCTTCTGCTTCTTCTTCTTCTTCCTTCTTCCTTCAGTCTTCTTCTTCTTTGTCTTCGTCTTCTTGTGCTTCTTCTTCTTCTTCTTTGTCTTCGTCTTCGTCTTCTTCGTTTTCTTCTTTGTCTTCTTCAACAGATCCCAAACCAACAGTGTTTTTGTCCGTCTCTCAATACTTTCTGACTTCTCTACTCTGTCTGTGGCTCTCAGCCCATTGGTTCACACTGAAGATATAAATCTTTAGGAACACCTCACAAATATATCTTTTCATGAAAGAAAAAAAATGTATTATTTCCTAAAACAGCTGCTCAGTGTATTTTCTATCAGATGTTGCACAACAAATAGAAAATAGAGCATTTGTTGGAGACTATTTTCACCTGTGGATTAATCCACATTTGGTGCTCTAGTGAGTATTTGTGGGACTGAGTCAAAGCAAAGTACAGTGTGTGTGTTCATGGTAATGAAGGAACATGTCAGCCAGAGCGACGAACAGCAGTGGATAATAAGGGATACACGGACAATTAATTGTTGGTTTGGCTCTTTTCACGAGATATGTTGAAAAGAAAAATATAGAATAATTACAGACTTATCCTTTTCAATGAGGTTGTGGGATTGTTGGGATCCGGTCGTTTAAGATGTTTACCACCACAACATCCCCATTTAAATCTGGCCTGGGGTCTTTGTTACACGTCAACCTCTTCCATCCAAATGTTTACTGTCATGTAAACTGACCTTCAAATCAAATCCTTTTGTCCGTATTCTACTTTGCTGGTCTCCTGTGTTTGTACTCGAGTTTGAAGCTCTATTCTCATGTATCTGTAATCAGAGAAATGATCTCAGGAAGGTCATGAGTTCAACACCAGGCTGCCACCATTAAGCCCCTGAGCAGGACACTTAACCCTGAGCTGCTCCAGGACTGTCCCTGTAGTTAGTTACTGTAAGTCGCTCTGGATAAGAGCGTCTGCAAAAAATTTAATAAAATAAAAATACGAGGACAGATGAAATATTATGCTGTGGTCCGCTTCAATTAGGCAACAAGGGGGTTTCAGATCTCTGCAATGTGTCCTTGTTTTCTCAGCTCTGTGGAAAATGTAACAACCTCTTCTGCCCCTGAACATGTTGCTCAGTCCCACTCATCATTTAGAGCAGAATGAAGAATTGCTATTATTATTGTTCATTCTATACAAGCAGTGTTTTAAGTTGTCTCATGTTTGTTTGCTGTTTCCTGTCAGAATGCAGCCAAACAGGCAGCAGCAGCTGCCACTCAGACGATCGCTGCTGCCCAGCACGCTGCCTCCTCCAACAGGAACCAGGCCGCCCAGCAGCAGCTCGTCCAGAGCTGCAAGGTAAACACGCTCACTCCTCTCAGCAAACTGCACACACGATGGTTATAGACGGAGTGGCTTTGTCTTCAGAGTATCACTTCTTTTCTTAATGTTTCACTCTTTTGTCTCATCTCTCACTATCTGTGTTTTATCTTTTGTTCGCGTCCTTTTAAGTTCAACAAAAATGATAAAGGTCATCCAGTTTTGAGGTTTAATAAAAACCTCTCTCTTTTGTTTACCGTGTGTGTGTCATCAGGTGGTGGCAGAGCAGATCCCTCAGCTGGTTCAGGGAGTCCGAGGCAGCCAGTCTCAGCCTGACAGCCCGAGCGCTCAGCTGGCCCTCATCAGTGCCAGCCACAACTTCCTGCAGGTGACACTTCTCCATTTTTCCAATAAAGTAGAACTTTCTATGGTAGTACAGTAATAAACTTCTAACAGACCGGTAACAGTGGTACAGCTGTGATAAATACAAGCACACACAGATTGTGTGTTTTACTACGTTTTGTCATTGTTTTCTGGTTATTCAGGTTATGTGATCTGTTCTGATACAAAATGCAACACTGAAGAGTTGAGAAAAATGCTGACAAGCTATCTACTGTCATTTCATTACCCAACACTCAAAAGTCTCTGAAAGTTTATTTATTTTTTATTATGTTCTTAAATAGCGTGAAATCAGTGTCTGGGTGAAGAGCTGAAAAATAACATTCAAAAGTAAAAAAACAACAACTTGGAATGAGTCCCCTGACTTTTTTTCTAGCTCTTTGATTTTACTTAAATGCCAGTAATGGGCAGATGAGCACATTCTGCGAGAATAGTCACGTTCACAAGGGGTTACACTCTGACCCTTTCACCTTTAGGACAAACGTAAGATGTTCCTTGTCAGGCTGTAAGAATAACTGAAGCATCTGTATGTTCTTCGTCCCTCCAGCACTCTGATATTGAAACCCAGTGCTAATAGTTTGTGTCTTCCTCTCTACCAGCCTGGTGCTAAGATGGTTACAGCCTCCAAGGCCACAGTTCCCACCATCGGTGACCAGGCGTCAGCTATGCAGCTCAGCCAATGTGCCAAGAACCTGGCCAGTGCCCTGGCTGAGCTCCGGACCACCTCACAGAAGGTACTACACATCTTTATTTTAGTGTCTTTATGACGTGGACTCACCCCCAAATTCCAAAAATGTTATTTAGATTTACACAGCAAGAGCTTTATATAACATAATATGGGTTCTACTACAGAACTCGTAGTTTACAATCACAGTAGTGATACTGTGAAGTCTGGTCGGATCTTCAGGCCTCAGCATTACATTCATTCTTTATTCAGTGAGCCCCAATAGACCTTTTTAAACCAAGATATTACTATATCTACTATGTGTATATATACACAAATCTTCTCATGAATCTCCCCTTTCAGCCTGTCTGAATGCCACTTGTTCGCGTGTCATGAGATTTCATCATTATGCATAATCGACAGCAGTAGAATTGCCACATGAGGCGGTCTGTTCCGCTCCGTGTGTTTCATTACAAAAAGGTTACCAATGAGTAAAAGAAGAAGTTCACCGTCCTGCTGTCAGAAAGCAGCACACAACATATGACAGATGTGTTAGTGGTCATGTTAGATACCTGAAGCAGTTATAACATATTAATAATACCGCTGTCAATGATTTATGATGATTTAACAGGAAGTGAGACCCTAAAAAGGTAAAAAAAACAAAGTGGCCCATGACTAATATATATGTGGATATACTGTAGAGGGGAGATTACTAAAGACTACAGCAGGTGATGGTAGATGGTGGTCGTTATTTACGGTATCATGTTAAACATCACATTTATTCAGATAAGGCGTAGGACAAGTGTCATTTCCCCTGTGCAGAAACCGACTGTCTGAACATGACTGGAAAATTGGCCACAAATCCTCTTAAATCACTCACACGTGGCACTTGATAACTAATCTGTTTGTACAAAGGGTATCAGGCCCATTGTTATTTATTGACCTGGAATATAGAATTATGTTGTGATGTAGTTATCATATGGATGATATTCTCTCTGTGCGTGCAGGCGCAGGAAGCGTGCGGTCCATTGGAGATAGACAACGCTCTGTCAATGGTGAGAGGTCTGGAGAAGGACATGCAGGAAGCCAAGGCTTCAGCTGAGGCAGGCAAACTCAAACCACTGCCAGGAGAGACGGTGAGACACACACACACACACACACACACACACACACACACAGGCATAATCTTTAGTCCTAACCAGGTCGTACCATGCCATGAACTGGACGTGTGAATAACAGTTTGTCTCCTTGTTGTGGTTCAGCTTGAGAAATGCTCCCAGGACCTGGGTACCAGCACCAAGGCTGTGAGCTCAGCCATCGCCCAGCTGCTGAGTGAGGCCACGCAGGGCAATGAGAACTACACAGGTGCATAAACACACGAGATGAGAGCGCGAGGAAATCAAATGTCACTTCCCAGAGATGTTCACAATACATCATGTTCTGCTGCAAACAGTAATATACGAACGTAGCCTACAAACTGCTGCCACCGAGATGTTAGAAATGAAAATACAGTGTTTGGTTTTTGTAAAAACAATAAAATCCATTTTTAGCACGTGTTAAATGGACTAGAAAAGATCGTATCATATAGACATCCAAAGTGTTCCAAATGAAATACAGAAATATGACATTATGAAATGAAATATGAATGAATACAGACAGAATACACAATATAACTATGAAATTGGGAAATATTTATATACATGTTTAAACTCTGCTCATAATCACAAAATAGTTTATCGCAGGTCATTTTTATTTTCCAAAGTCGTTTTTTATTTCACAATGCTATTTTCCCCCTATGACCATTTCATTTCATAATGCCATTCATTATCTCTTTTTCTGTCAAACAAGAAAAAACTGTATGGTGTTGTGGTCCTCCATAACAGTAACAAGTGCATTCATGTGTTCATATTCATCCACACCACACACTCTCTCTCCTCTCTATTGATGGCTTCAGGCATGGCAGCAAGGGACGTGGCCCAGGCTCTGAAGTCCTTGGCCTCAGGCGCCAGAGCAGTCGCTGCCACCACAGAGGACCCAACAGCACGCAACGCCATGCTTGACTGTGCCGGTGCCGTCATGGATAAGTCGGCCAATCTAATCGAGGAGACCAAGAGGGCCATCGCCAAGCCAGGAGACGCAGAGAGTCAGCAGCGTCTGGCCCAGGTCAGACAGACTGAGGGACAGGGGGGGCTGACAGCTACTGTCCTGATAGTTTCATCATATTTCATTTCATTTACATAATGTCATCTAGAGCAGTGGGTCAAGAGGACCTTTTTATTTTAAGCGGTTTAAAGACAATTTTTTTTTTTAATGTACATACAACTTTTAGGCCTATAGATTTTATTAATTTCTGTGAAAAAAAACACTACATGAAATTGTTATTTTTAAAGTTTATTATTCAAGATCTTTATCTAAAAATCTCACTGGATAAGGGCGAAGTAAAGATCTGAACACGAGCTGTTGTGTTCACGGAGACATCCCTCTCTGCCCAACAGATAAAACAAGAAAAGACATAATGGAAGCATGGCCAAGCGTCGGGAGTAGAAACCAATAAAGGTTCAATGTGTGAATCTGAGCCACCTGCGCCAAAGAAATAGGGCGCAGTATTTCACCTCTAAAATGGGTCCATACAACCTCTGATGTTCATATTTTAGTTGTAGTATGGCATATTTATTTTAATATAAATTATTCTTTATATTGTGTATTGCATTTACTCCTGTGTATATCCATAAAACAGGTCACTTAACGTTAATCAGGGCTCGTCAGTTTACTCAATGATAGATAAAGGTAGGGAACCACTGATGTACAGGACTGTAACTAGCTGGTAAACTTCCTACTCGTGCTACTATGTCTGATTAGAGCCTGAGCTAACATATGCTGTAGATGAAAGCATTAGTTTTAGCAAGCATTGACATAAGAACATGAACTGAGCTGTTTGCGAAATGAGACTGTTGGCAGATAAGATAAGACAATGACTCAGTCATGGAGAAAAGGGACATGCAGAGACACAACTTGTCTGACTCAGGATTGTGTCTGTGTGTGTGTCTGTGCCTGTGTGTGTCTGTGTCTGTGTGTGTGTAGGTGGCTAAGGCAGTGTCTCAGGCCTTGAACAGATGTGTGAACTGCCTTCCTGGCCAGAGGGATGTGGACAACGCCATCCGCACTGTGGGTGAAGCCAGCAAGGCTCTCCTGTCTGATTCTGTAAGTAAGACATTGCGTCACTTATGGCTTTTATTGTGAAAATCCTCTGTATTAGTGGGCCGAGCCCAGAAGACTGTTGTTTTTCGTAGTCTTTCCATGACACAAAATAAAATCACAAAACTGTAAGTCTGGTCCCAGATGAAACGTACTTAAATATGGGAGCACTTCTCCTGATGGGGCCACTATAACATCCATCTTAATGTCAAATCTTCTGCAAATGCCCCTGTTGTGGGACTAATAAAGGATTATCTTATATTTTCTTTAAAGCTGCACTAATCAATATTAACATCAACACATGTGAAAGGTGTTGCTCGTACTGATGAACCTACAGAGGGGGCATTTTATTTTTTTATTTTATTACCTTATTGTTGGTTGTTTTTTATGACCCTCGTCTCTATTGTTTAGTTCTGTCTCTGCACTGTCGTCAACCTGGTTTCCAGCAGCAGCAGGCAGCTTTTTCTTATCAGTAAAAAAGCTCTGGTAAAGCCACTGTCAGACACATTTAGTGACTATCTGGTGAACATAGCAGCTCAAGAGACAGATATTTATAGAGACCAAAGATGGAGCTAAAAGACAGAGAATGTTGGACACAAACATGACGCCACATTAATGATAATGTTGCTCTGTGTCTACTGAATGTTGAAAACAACTTTATTAGGTGATCATATGTCAATGTTGTGTTCATCAAGTGGTCAAAAAAATGTAAAATGTAAACGTGCCATATATGCATACAATCTTTCAAACTAGATTTAACTTTCAACTCATATTGACCCAAAATTGCTGTACACCACATCTTTAGACATAGACAAGTTATTATTAATACAAATAAGTAATTATAATAGCTGTGCTATATAAATGCAGTCCATTTCCCATTTTACTTTGGAAGGGAAGTTAAATCATTAACAGAGCAAACAATTTCTCAACATTTTAATGTAAACCTTGAAATCTGTCTCTTTGTCCAGTTTGTCCTTTTCTGATACATTTCTGAAACTGTATTATTTATTTTGCCTTTACATGAATGACAATGAACCAGTCTCATCCAAAAAGATGCATTCATAATCCTGAGTTTCTCAGATGTTGGCCACCAGCTACATGTTCATTTCAGTTAGCGTTTTCCTTTGCTACACTGGACTCTTGTTACTTGCAGCTCTCATTGTTCTCCTCCTCGCGCTGTAGTTCCCGTCCAGTGGAAGAAGCTTCCAGGAGGTTCAGTCCCAGCTGAACGAGGTGGCGGCCGGTCTGAACCAGTCAGCCAACGAGGTGGTCCAGGCGTCCAGAGGGACCACCCAGGACCTGGCCAGGGCCACCAGCAAGTTTGGACAGGACTTCAGCAACTTCCTGGATGCTGGTGTTGACATGGCCGGAACATCCCAGGTCAGTATAGTGAGAGAATACTTCCACACACAGGAAGTGAGGGCTGTGGCCAGAGGGGAAACAGGCTTCCAACTTTCCACCAGAGGGAGCATCCTGCTGTAAAGTTACTCTTTAAATTCACTGACACCTGATCCACTCAGACAGGACTGACATATTTGATTGGACTAGTGCGGCGCCTGTTGGGGATTTGCACGTGCTGTTGCTTCTTGGGTCATGAAGTGTTTAAGGTAGCAGCTCCAATGAACATTTTATGGCCTCAATTAAGTAGATTTTGATGTCCTCCTATTTGCACTTTTGCGGCATGTTAACCAGCACACACGCCAAGTGTTTCCTAAAACTGCTTCTCACTGTAGTTTTATCAAACATTACTCAAACAGGAGAAACTAGTGCATTAGTTAGGGACTATTTTCAGCGCCGGATTAATCCACATTTGGTGCTCTAGTGGGCACTTGTGGCAGCAGGACGGTGTCTGTGGGACTGAGTCTAAACTAACTACAGTTTGTGTCCACGTAATGATATAACATGTCATGTTACGGTTTCTATAACTGCAAAGTTTCTCTACATCCCTCCTCCTCTCTTCCAGTCTAAAGAGGACCAGACTCAGGTGGTGTCCAACCTGAAGACAATCTCCATGTCATCCAGCAAGCTGCTGCTGTCAGCCAAAGCCCTGTCCACTGACCCCAGCTCCCCCAACCTCAAGAACCAGCTGGCAGCCGCCGCTCGGTAACGCACTGATCTCTCCGTGTCTTTGTTCGCCAGTCGTTTCTTACCGCCTCTCTGTTTTACATCTGAGCCTTTTGTGTTCACAGGGCAGTTACAGACAGTATCAACCAGCTGATCACCATGTGTACTCAGCAGGCTCCTGGCCAGAAGGAGTGTGACAATGCTCTCAGAGAGCTGGAGGTAACAACCATATCGTACAACCATCCGCTGTTTCATTTCCTGCTGTTTCTAAAACCGCACTACATCTGTGAGCAGGCAACTCATTGGGACTGGTTTATATGTGACAACTGAACTTCAGAAGCTTTCTTGACATCGTGTGTGGCCTTTAGCTTTGAGTCAACTCGTACATGGTCATGGTTACCATTACATTAATAAGAATAAAGAATATCATAAAGCAAGGACTTAATCCTTTATTTATTTATAAGCATTTAGACAGTGCAGTGGTCATGTGACATTCAGCTTGTGCTACTATGTCTGATTAGAGCCTGAGCTAACATATGCTGCAGATGAAAGCATTAGTTTTAGCAAGCATTGACATAAGAACATGAACTGAGCTGTTTGTACACACAACTTGTCTGACTCAGGAGTGTGTGTGTGTGTGTGTGTGTGTGTGTGTGTGTGTGTGTGTGTGTGTAGTCGGTGAGGGGGATGCTGGAGAACCCGACAGAAGCCATCAATGAGCTGTCGTACTTCGACTGCATCGACAGTGTCATGGAGAACTCTAAGGTAGAACATACGTCCCCGCTGCTCTTCTACTGTGTTCGGTTCTACACCTCCCTATCAGTGTGTCTCTTCTTATTTCTCTTTGATCACCCTCAAAAGAAAAAGCAACAACACTTTACTTTCTCTCACACTAGGTGCTACTTTGCTGAATTAAAATGTTTACATTTATTTCTAAGAATAAGGGCTGTAGATAGAGCTGTCCTTCAGTATTGAAACTATTCCAGTTAAATTCCTTTGAAGTTGTACAACGCTTTATTTCCTAGTAACTTCTTGACAGTCTCTTGGAAAAGACTATGTAATGTGGCACTGGATATAGGGACGGCCTCTGCTTAATAGTGTTGAGTCTATCACCATTCTTCATTTTGTTGGTAAAAATGAAATGAAATTGAGTGAAATTGTATTGTCTCTTCTTTTAAAGATGAAATACATTCTGTCCATTTCTCTTTTCACTATTTTAAGAAGGGTTGGGTATCCTTTGGAATGTTTATGATACTACTGCCGATACAATACCTGATTGATACCTACATATGTATATGTCGCCTTTTTTTTCATTTAACTAAAGAAGCCAAAGTTCTTGAATGTTAAATGTTACTAAAATAGAACTTATCGACTGCTGAAAAAGAATGAGAGGTTTTTGATTTATAACAAACAGACAGACAAGCTTCCAGTACTTGACAGTTTCCGACGACCTGTGCGATGTAAGTTAGTCATTACCAACAAAGGGACTTTATCTGTCATGGTTCTGCATTACTCATGACTTGTTGTGTATCCCAGTTTACCCGTGTGTCTTGTGGTAACCTCTGGTTTCCTGTTGACAGGTCCTTGGTGAGTCCATGGCCGGCATTTCCCACAATGCCAAGAACTCCAACCTGCCAGAGTTTGGTGATTCAGTCAGTGGTGGCTCCAAAGCTCTGTGTGGCCTGACCGAAGCAGCTGCACAGGTAAACATCATTACTGAAGTTCACTTTGTTCTTGCTCTCGTCTGAGCCAGACGGAGGAGGCTGGCAGTTTGGTGATGATTGTGATGCGTAACGCAATGTAAACTGAACTGGGATGTGTTGATGTCCCTAGGCTGCCTATCTGGTGGGAGTGTCTGACCCCAACAGTTCAGCAGGTCAGAGGGGCCTGGTGGACCCTGCTCAGTTTGCCCGGGCTAATCAGTCCATTCAGATGGCCTGCCAGAACCTGGTGGACCCAGCCTGCACCCAGTCACAGGTACATGCAGACCATCCCACTGATGGCCAGTTGTATCATTCTTCATGTCTTCTTCATCTGGGTAGTGAGTCTGGATGTGGTTGATTCATCCCAGTGCACTGTGTGTCTGCCTAGGTGCTCTCTGCAGCCACCATCGTGGCCAAACACACCTCTGCGCTGTGCAACGCCTGCCGCCTGGCCTCCTCCAAAACTCCCAACCCGGTTGCCAAGAGGCAGTTTGTCCAGTCAGCCAAAGAGGTGGCCAACACCACCGCCAACCTCGTCAAGTCCATAAAGGTTTGTAGAGCAAGTCCTTTTCAAATTCATCATCAATTAAATGAAAAGCAAAGACTCTGTGTTGAGTGAAAGAAAATGTCAGGTTTGCATTCCTTCGCACTGGGCTGACCTTAAAGGCAGGGGTACGCTTCAAACTAACTCGTGTGTAAAGTATGTCTTAAGGCAGAAGTGGTAATGGCTGTTCTGAATGGCAAGACTTGAAGGCCGGGCAAAAAGCCTGCCGTCATAGAGAGGGGCGACACATGATGAATACAAGCTACTGGTACTCTGACATCTCAAGCATTCATGGTGTTCTTCTCAGCTGTACTCACAATAAGTTACGGAAGTGTCAAAAATGAAAAAGAGAGCCTGAGAGAGAAGTTCAAACCCCGCCTACTCCGACAGCTCCATACACCTCACCAAGCAGTATGTCGGATTCAAAAAGTTAGAAAAGATACCAACGTTAGTGTGTGTGTGTGTGTGTGTGTGTGTGTGTGTGTGTGTGTGTGTGTGTGTACAATCAACATATTACAATCAGTGTGATCATGGCCACAACCCCATGTGCAGGCTTTGGATGGAGCCTTCAACCAGGAGAACAGAGAGAAGTGTAAGGCTGCCACCGGCCCTCTGATAGAAGCTGTGGACAACCTGACTGCCTTCGCCTCCAACCCAGAGTTCGCCAGCATTCCTGCTCAGATCAGCCCCGAGGTATGTCCTCACCTAAACAAGTAAGTTCAGTCAGAGATGAATTGAGAGCGCGGTCTGACAATGATGATTCATTGTCTGCTCTCACGTTAAATCATTAAGATAAGATAAGCCTTTTATTGATCCTCAGAGGGGAAACGTGTTAATGGTAGTGGTTCTGTTCTGTGCCCTTTGAATGCAGTTGAGGCAGTAAGTAAGGGGAAAGCACTATCAAGGGTGTAATTCCTTCATGTGTCTCTAAACACAGCTTCTGGAAACGGTACCGTCTAGTGAATTATTTTCATCCTGATTTCCACCCATTTTGCTCAGGGGCATGCAGCCATGGAGCCCATTGTTGCGGCAGCAAAGTCGATGCTGGAGAGCTCGACCGGCCTGATCCAGACGGCCCGCTCTCTGGCTGTCAACCCCAAAGACCCCCCCAAGTGGTCAGTGCTGGCCGGACACTCCAGGACTGTGTCTGACTCCATTAAGAAGCTCATCACCAACATGAGGTAAAGTGGCTGTACTGACAGACTCAGGGCTCGTCCTCTACTCTGACTGGTACTTCCACATTTAACAGAGCCACTTCCAGCACCACAGTTATCTTTAGTATTTGCAACTCGTCACTTCCACTTCCTGTTTTGTCTCTTTTAACTTCTGGTCGATGGTGCTGGCTATATTAAATACAAGTAAAAGGAGAAATGTATAGTATGTGTGATCCGATGAGGCCAAAGTTGGGAACACGTCCACATTTATTTGACCCGACGCCAAACATCCACCACAGATATCAGATTAAAGCTTAATTAAACTTAATTAAACTAGCTTACTTTGTTTTGCAGCAGCTGTTTCTATGGTGACATTTCACAAGCTCTGATACTAACTTATCAGTATGATGATGCAGGTTATTAACTCATTCAAATGATTTACATTCTTCACAAACCATCACTAAAACCTTTTTTTTTTTATCAGCACAAATTAAAACGCATCTTTACACATGATGTATATTTTATTAATAATATAACTTTGAATAATCAGCTTGGTGATAATAAGCCCACGTGATGGAAAACTGTAACAGTGTGACTGACCAGACGAGGCTCCACTGTGACTGCGTTTTGGATGGAAAAATGTTTCAGTAACACACGTTTTGAACAGCCGCATTCAGACAACTTATTTTGTGATGATACCATAATGTCTTAAACTCATAATAAAACACAAATACCATGACAACAGAAAGATGACTAGCTGATCCCAGAGCAGTGTGGGACTCTACTAATTGGTGGCATTACTCAAGTAGCAGGTTGATGTTTGTCAGACTGCTGTAGAAGAAGCTCTCTCCGCTGTACATTACATATTAAATCTGCTCAGATATTTGATCAAATATCAGGCAGAAGCATCAGATGTCCTTCAACACAATGCAACACATCCCCACTAAATCATACTTCAGATTATACTACTGAGAATCCCGCCCCGCTCTGCCAAACCCATGAAACTTTAGAACAAGGCCTCCTGTTTCTGCTACAGATTTATAGTATAATATAGCATGCTGAGATGCACACTAAACATGGCCTGCTGTACAGCTGCAGGTATTACAAAGAGAACAACGTGGATGTTATGTGGACTGCATGCTGCTGAGGTAGACAGTCACTCAGACGGGATGAGATGAATTTTCATTTTCCCTTTCATTTTATGTGATGATAAATAAAAAAAAAACTATCACAAAATAAAATAAAGCGTGACTTTACACATTTTGATATTATATGTTGTTATTAAAAAAAACAATGTGTTTTTATGTACGCTTAGTGCATTAACAGTACAGAGATTTACACATCATTTTTTACATTGTTTTTGTTATACCACCATTACTATGGAAAGCACAATGAGCTTATTCTTATTTGGAGAACCTCCTCCTGATATTGGTGCATGTCCTAACACCCTCAGCTGCCCCACCTTCCACAGTCTGTTGCCAGTTCAGATACAAATGAAGAAAAACAAAAGAATTATTCAAACTTTGTCAGAGGGTTATTTAATTTGTAAATGAATGTAGACTTCTATGATAATATCGCAACAGATCAGCAACATCTGAATGCAGAGTGACACTTGGAGGAAGGTCTGTAGTTTGTTAAACATGACTTTGCTGAGGAACAATAAGCATTTTCTATTCCTTCTGACAGTAAGATTTGTTTCTCTACTTGGCTATTGCCAAGTGGGTTATAAGAGTGTGAGAGTGCCCCTGTGCTTTAATACTGGCTTATTACAGCCACTTTTCACTGTATACACCCTCGATATTGTGTGTGTTGTTGTGCAGAGAAAAGGCTCCTGGCCAGAGAGAATGTGACGATGCCATTGAGGTTCTAAACGGCTGCATCCGTGAGGTGGATCAGGCCTCTCTGGCTGCCATAAGCCAGCAGCTAACACCCCGAGAAGACATCTCCATGGAGGTAAACAGCAAACTGACATGTCATATTGTAATGGAGAACCATGGAGAATGGAGAAGTGAAGGTATATTAACGTGCGTTTATGTTGCAGGCTCTCCATGAGCAGATGGCCGCCTCAGTCCATGAGATCAGTAACTTGATTGATCCTGTAGCTGTGGCTGCTCGTTCTGAGGCGTCCCAGCTGGGACACAAGGTAAAACACAGCTGAAGCAAGTGTAATGTGAATGTTGACCAACTGGTGGTCCATCTAAACTCTAGGGCTACTTTTGACATTGGTTAAACGTGTTCAAGCCTGCCGTGTTCCTTTTCATTTCGGAATCTGTTTTGAACTGGTCCCCGTGTCGTCTGTGAGCAGGTGTCTCAGATGGCCAGCTACTTCGAGCCCCTGATCATGGCAGCCATTGGCACAGCATCTAAGATCGTCAGCAGCCAACAGCAGATGGCTGTCTTAGACCAGACCAAAACCCTGACCGAGTCCGCCCTGCAGATGCTTTACACCGCCAAGGAGGCTGGAGGGAACCCCAAGGTACTGAAAGTGGCCCTGCTCATATACGGTCCTCTGGAGAAGCTTCCAGAGAAACCCGGCCAAATGACACTTCAATTTTGAGACCGGGTCCTGGGGCTCATAAGAAGGCACAGGACCAATAATATGCGTTGTAGAATGCAATCTAATAATGATTATCTAAAATAATGATGATCTAAAGTATTGTGTTGGTGTTCACCTTAATAGCAGCTTCAGTTGTAAGTGAGCTCCTCAAAACAGTTTATAATAACAGAATTACCATTTGGGGAAAATATCATGTGTCATATATTAACCATTGAACAAACAGGGCAAGTTGCCTCAAAAGTGCAAAGAGATATTGTAGCCGTAGAGAAGCAAATAAAAAACAGATGGGACATTTCGCAGAAAGGCACAGAATGACGAGCAGCGATCCAGCCGTCTCCTCACCAGTGCAGAAGACAATTGATCAAAGTGATTAAGGATTGGATTTCCAAGGTTTATTGCTTTACAACTAAAAGTTTTTCAGAGAGTTACATTTGAAACTTTACTCTCCGAACTGCGTTTCACATATTGACAGAAAGATCATCACAAAAGTAGCTAATGACACCTTCGACAAAATGGACGAGAGAGATGAAGACCTGGTGAAGAGAGCAAACTGTAATATCAGCGTGAAAGAGAAGAACTACAATAGAATACAGAGATTATCATAAAACTAAGCACTACTACTGTCATACAGAGTACTGCACATTATCTGGCAGAGGCTGTGAAAGGACTGTTGTGACTCCTGTTGTTTTAGTTCATACTGAGAAGTACATGCGTGCTTTAAAGATCCACCATGCAGACACACAGATTCTTGCAGTGAGTCTTAATTGGAAACCTTCAGTCAGTTTGTGGAGGCTCCCGTTTTGTATGACTGAGATCAGATTGTTATCAGGTGTCACCGTGCCAAAGGGATTCTTTCTTAGTCACGGTTAATGTCGAGAGCTTTTACGCTAATCTCCCCCACGAGGGTGGCTTTTCCTCGACGGGCCACCCTTGCTCTGCAGAGGAGTCCTGGCTCCCTGTCTGCAAATATCAGAACTGCAGTCAGAATCCTGGCCTTTGTCTTCGTCAGTGACCGCTCCTTAAACAAAGGTCACAAGCAGCTCTCTGAGAAAGATCTCATAATCTCACGCCTTCAGTTAGTACTATGCGCTGCTGCTCACAAAGTGAAAGAGGTGAGATCCCCTCTGTCCTTTCTTCACTGTTGACTTCTTAAAATGCATCTAAAAAAAAAAAGGAAAAAAAAGAAGCCTTTTATTAATATAAGCCCAATGTTTTATTTTTCCACTTTTCTTATGTGGTAATGTTACCGTTTGTATCTTATTTTATTGGGATTTGTTCCATTTCATATGCTTGAATAAGATAAGAAACTTTATTGTCCCTTACATGAAATGGAAATGTTTCTTCTGCATTCTGATAACGCAGTGTAATACAGACAAGAAGAAGACATAAAATACAGTGAGGGCCAGCTAAAATGCATAACATTGAACCGTGGCAGTGCTCATGGACATTCTAATATGTCTCTGTTGAGGATGGCCACAGCAGAGGGCACACAGGACTTTTTACCCACTTGTGTCCTGCCAGATGGCAGCAGCTGGGAGGATGAGTGAAGGGGGTGGGTGGGGTCATTCTAGACCTGGGTTGCCTTTTTGCTTCTGGCCCGGTAGTGCAGGTTCTGGAGTTGCACTTGTTTATGCCTGGTTGACCACCTGGGTCAGCTTGTTCCTGTGACTAACTGAGAGGTTCCCATACCAGGAGACGATGTAAGTGAGAACCTGTAGACCATGGAGGGTGCGTTTGCTGGATTTAATTCAATTGTGGTGCCGAGTTGTTTTAACAGTCTGTGGACTATTTTAGCAAATGTGTTGTCCTTCCCCCAGGCGGCACACATGCAGGAGGCCCTGGAGGAGTCCGTGCAGATGATGAAAGAAGCAGTGGACGACCTGGGTGCCACTCTAGCTGAGGCAGCCAGTGCAGCAGGTGCTGTGGGTGGCATGGTGGACTCCATCAATGATGCCATCAATAACATGCAAGACTCCCCTGCACTGGAACCTGAAGGCACCTTCGTGGATTACCAGACTACCATGGTCAAGACGGCCAAGGCCATCGCTGTCACTGTGCAGGAGATGGTGAGGCATGGGAATGATCATGGTTCATGGGGACTGAAATAAAGTTGAATATTTAAAGAAACTTGTGACAGTCCAAGCTTCGCCCCTGTTAACTTAAAACTAATAAAAGATACAAATATTTCAGTCATGAAACCTATTATACGTATCCTATATAGATTTATTAATTGAAGGGTAAATTAGCTTAATGGGACACCTGCAGTATTTTCCTTTGTCATTATAGTATTCATTACTTATTTTTATTTAATTTGAATAATCTACCTGACTAAAAGCTTTTCTAGATGCACTTGTTATTGCTCAACTATTTTGATTTCTCATCTCTGCTCAGGTGACCAAGTCCAACACCAACCCTGACGACCTCGGAGGATTGGCCAACCAGCTTACGAATGAGTTTGGAAATCTTGCAAATGAGGCCAAATATGCAGCCGTGACTGCAGAGAATGATGAAGTAAATGAAACAGACGTACCTCAGCATGCGGCCTATTGAGAGATGCCACAATCTTACTTTCTATCCTTTGAACATTCTGTGCTGTCATTCAGGTGTATCTCTTCGTTTTATTCCCAGATTGGTTCCCACATCAAGAAGCAGGTGGGTGAGCTGGGTTTCAGCTGTACCGGTCTGGTGACCAAAGCTGGAGCTCTGCAGTGCAGCCCCAACGACTCGTTCACCAAGAAGGAGCTGATAGAAAGCGCCCGCAAAGTCTCTGAGAAGGTCAGACCAATCACTTTACTTCTTTTTCAATCATTTTTACTCCAATTACCGTGTTACCAATTAAAAACCTAATAACTTTATGTGATATATGATTCCACTCGTGACACATCGTCTTCTTGTTACAGGTCTCCCATGTGTTGGCGTCCCTGCAAGCAGGTAACCGTGGCACCCAGGCCTGCATCACAGCAGCCAGTGCGGTGTCTGGAATCATTGCAGACCTCGACACCACCATCATGTTTGCCACTGCTGGTACTCTGAACAGAGAGAACGCAGAGACCTTTGCTGACCACAGGTACTATAAGCTACATAGACCCTGAGTAAAAATATCATTGCAAGTATGTTACGCCGGTAGGGAAACATGTGTTGCACTATTACACGCAGAAAACATGGTGACCTTTGGATCTTCAGCATGTCCAGAAAAGTGAATTTAACTTAAAGAAAGCCATCACCTGATCATGGCAGGATATTTGAGCTGCTGAGTTCAGTTGTAGGTATGCTGGAGGAGCACGGTAAATGTTGGTATCTATTGTATTTTCATGGCTTCTTACAGTTGAACATATTGGAGGTAACGATGGTCAGGTATGATACTTTTCTGTTGATATGGCCAAAGTTCATGAACAAGCCACAAACCAAGCTGCCTACTTGCATTTCTCAAAATCAATCTCTTGTAATGTGTGCTGTGATGTATGATGAGCGCGCTTCTCTGCGGCTTTACATGGCTATTTGACTTGTAATGGAAGTGTGTCTCATCAGGAGAAAGGATAGGACACAGAGATGGGAGCATTTTCTGCAGTGGAACTTACAACTAGGTGCATTGCATTGCTGGTGCTATCGATCCTTTATAGTACAGTAGTACAGTTCATTTAGCAGACACTTGTCCAAAGCGACTACAATCATGAGGATACGACTCTAAACAGCGAGAATCTTGCAAGTACAAGTCATGTATGAATACTATATGGAGCCCCATAGATCAGCCATGTGTGTTGCATTTATGTCGTATTCACAATCAGCACTAATACTACAGTAATATAGACACAGTCCAAACAAGGAGGCAATACATGAGCAATAAACACGTGCAAATTACCATGCCATACTTATTGTACAAAATCTTTTTTTTTTCTTTTCATTGGGACATTTTGCACCATTTTTAAATTTTTGTACATTTTTTGCATCTTATTCTGTCTCCTACTGTGTATTGCAACTGTTGCACAACAATTTCCCTCGGGATAAATAAAGTCCTATCTTATCATATCTTATCTTAAATTCAAACAATATTTTTTATCATGACAGGAACTAACTATCTAACTAATACATCTGAAATAAATAACTAATGAAACCAAAATTAATAATTTATAGATCTCAAATAAATAGCAATTCAATGGCAATAATGGAATATAATGTAGAGTTAACAGGAAAAGAGGATTTATATAAAATAATCCAAACGCTTTCTACTGTGTGTATCTGACCGGGAGGATTTTCCGCTCGTTTTTATACATGGAAGTGTCGGTCCTGTAATTTGTGGCATTTGTCTGTGTTGGTTCTTTTTGCCTGAACTGTAACCAGCCTGTAGATTGATTTGAACAGCAGTGTAATGTTTGCAACGTTGTCACATCACAACACAAGCCTGGAACCGGTTAATGCTGCGAGCTATCATCAAGTGGATGTGTGTGAATCAGAATATCTTCTGTAATGTTATTCAGAATGCGTGCACCATCTGTGTTGTGTGTTATTGAAGCTCCTCTGTGACTTTCCTGTGTGCAGAGAATACATCCTGAAGACAGCCAAGGCTCTGGTGGAGGACACCAAGCTGCTGGTGTCTGGAGCTGGAGCCAGTCAGGAGAAACTGGCCCAAGCTGCCCAGTCCTCAGTGTGCACCATCACCAAACTGGCTGATGTGGTCAAACTGGGAGCTGCAAGCCTGGGTTCTGAAGACCCGGAGACCCAGGTACGGACAGTGTGCTTCACAATTACCCTTTGAAAGGCAAAATGTAATCTATTTCTAATCTCAGCTACAACACAACAGTCAATAAGGTCCAGCCAACAGGTATCCTTCATGGCTTAAAGTAGATACTCCACCCATTAGAGTAAGTACTAACAGAATCCTGAAGCACTCGTAACGTCATGTTTCAACTCAATTAATTCAACTTGAACCAAAGTTCATAGTTCATTAAAAAACACCGAAAGCTAAAGATATAGAGTGATGTCACCAGGAACAAAAAGATCAGTCGATAAGCAGACGGCGGCTTCAGGAACATAATTAGATATCAGGCGTAACATAGATTTAGGTTTGGGTTTTTTGATGAAAATAACAAACAGATGCATTGATAAGGAAAGTGAATAGTAAGAAAAACAATGAGAAAAACAAAGTATTTAAAAAGTAAAAATGTATTGTGGATGCTCTATTTAAATCCCCATTTTAAGGGAGGGAGCTGCAGTTGATGTTATCTTTGCTGAATACTATACACACAATAACAACAAACACAGACCACTAGCTTTCTGTCCTCTGAAGGACACGCTGAACTGGGAGACAGCTGCTACTTAATGTGTCTAGGTACAATCACTTCCTACGTGAAGGCATCAGATGTAACTGAAGCTTCTGCACTCCACAGGTGGTCCTGATCAATGCCGTGAAAGATGTTGCCAAAGCTCTGGGCAACCTCATCAGCGCCACCAAGGCAGCTGCGGGCAAACCCCATGACGACCCCAGCATGCTGCAGCTGAAGAACTCTGCTAAGGTAAGATACAAAAGCCAAAGTCCCATGAGACTGATCTACCTGAAGACGAAGGTGCACAGGCAGCGTGCTCTGCTGCTCTACAGCTACGTGTGACTTGTGCTGGGAGGGGTTTGAGAGGCTGTGTGACCATCAGAGAAGCACTGCGGTTGGAGCACAGCAAAGCTTTAACGGGGCCAGAATCTTCTTGGCCCTCTGAGTTGAAACTCGACATCGGTGGAATAAAAATACATCTTGTCTCTTTGAGACATCTATGACTGTAAGATGCTTTCTTCTTGCCATCAGTCTAATCTATGGCCATAATCTGACTCGTCCGCTGTAGGTGATGGTGACCAATGTAACGTCCCTCCTGAAGACGGTGAAGGCAGTGGAGGATGAAGCCACAAAGGGGACCAGAGCTCTGGAGGCTACCATTGAACACATCAAACAGGAGCTGGCTGTGAGTAATGACATGTTGTCAATATCAGGGTCAACAGGAATAGACGTCTCTGCTATAACTTAAGCTGTAGACCTCGTGCAGCAAGAAGGATTTGTTTTGTAAAGCTGATCCTGTAGCATCAGATTCACTTGACAGTCAGATTAAATAACTAATATTGTATTTATTAAATATCAAGTATCTCACTGACAGTCCCCTGGTTTTACCACACAGGTGTTCAGCAGTTCTGACCCACCGCCAAAGACAACCACACCAGAGGAGTTCATTCGCACGACTAAAGGAATCACCATGGCGACAGCAAAGGCAGTGGCTGCTGGGAATTCTTGTCGTCAGGAGGACATCATCGCCACGGCCAACCTCAGCAGAAGGGCCATCGCTGACATGCTCCACTCCTGCAAGGTACACCGGAACTCCATCGCCACATGACCAAATAATTTCCTCTTTCATAAGCATTGCATTTTAAGATGCAAAATGGCCTCCTGCCTGCACTGTCAGTGATGTCAATGTCTGTCTGTCTGCTCTCCCAGCAAGCTGCGTACCACCCAGAGGTCAGCAAGGACGTCCAGATGAGAGCTCTGCGCTACGGCAACGAATGTGCTTTTGGATATCTGGGTCTGCTGGAGCATGTGCTGGTGGTAAGACATCTTCACCCTCGTACATGAATACACACTAACACGTACTGTGCTATCAGCAGTTTAGCACTCCCTAAAAATATTTCATGATTTGAAGAGAGGTAGTCGAATTCTGCAGTCCACCCTTCCTTCCCCTATTTCTTCCTATCCTTCCCTCACACATTCCCATGACCATGCTCGCTCATTCAAGCAAAAAGTCATTTCACATGTACAAACATGCTCCAAATATGACATGTATTCATCACTAACATGCATAACTCTGCATCTGAACCGGTTTGTTATTTATTTTTTGTTCTTTCAAACATATATTTTTCTTCCATCACTGTGTGTTGTATGTCGTACATAGTGTTGTGTGTTTGTTCTCCCTGATAAATGATCATTCAGACTAGCAGCTCTCAGTGGGCTCCCTTTTTTCTAAAATCATGTGTAGGATATGTTTAGGAAAATGTCTCTTTATAGACTCTCATAGAAATAGCAGAAACAAAAAAAAAAAAAGGTGTGATACATCATCTATTCTAAACACAACTGTACTATAATTTCTGTTTTGCATTAAAGTCATAGAGTAGTTATTGTGCAGATGACTGGGTTACTAAAGAGAACTCACAGAATATACAGTGACTTGACTGACAGCTCCACAAGTGTCAGCCACATCCTGTGTGTTGCTGCACACCTCAGACAGCAGTGCTACTTACAGGGAGACGCCACTACTCCTCATACCTCACTGTGAGAGGCCCAGCTGTTAAAGGGTATGAAATGAGTTATGTCATTGACCTTGCACACGTGACCTTTCTGCTTGTCATTGTCATTGTGCTATTAAAATAGCACTGTAAAAGAACCTCTTTAAAAGCAATGACAAAAGGGGCACATAGAAAAAACATCTCTTTGGTAGGTTTGGTAAAATACATCCAGAGTGTTGCGTTTTTCATATCCTGCGTTGCCCTACTCTTTGACACTTGCATGCATTAGCACTAAGACCCTGCTCTGTACTACAGCTGTCTGTATCTGAACTGGTGAATAGTGTCACTTGAGCAGCGCGATGGTGCCTTGCTCAGCGGCACGTTAGTGGTGCTAATGGCTATACATCCTAGTATGAAGTCATTCCACTGGGATCAAAGTGGAAACATTGTAGCGATGACTCTGCAACTGTTGGATCACATCGACTCTTAAATCACTTCAGTCATTCTGCTGAATGTGATCATTGCATGAGGTCAATTGTCTCCATAATATCTTAACATGTGCAATCTCTAGCTTGCTAAAGCCTTTTTAAAATGTCATTTTGAAATCTTGTGTCATTTCCAGTGGTAGCGTTCACAGCATGATGGCGGCATGCTCACAAACCTCTGCTCTGTGTGTCTGATATCAGCACCTGCCGTGTGTTTAAAGACCTCTTTTCTTTCCTTTTCCCATCACTCTGACAATGTTCCTTTTTAAACTTGTGGCTCAATGATGTTGGTGCAAGCCGGTGAGTACACCACATAAAAGACCTGCACAAGTGTGGCGCTGCATTGGTTGAATGCTTCACTGAATACTTAATACCACAGCAATGCTGCAGAGTAGCATCAGTAACACGTTAACAGATAGCAGACCAGCTGTTCGTGTGTGTGTGTGTGTGTGTGTGTGTGTGTGTGTGTGTGTGTGTGTG
>CALSBV010012170.1:3794534-3799534 GCA_943590825.1 Bovichtus diacanthus
GTGTGTGTGTGTGTGTGTGTGTGTGTGTGTGTGTGTGTGTGTGTGTGAGCAAGCCTGTGAATGCATGAACACATGGATGCATGCGCGTACGGCTGCAGTCGTCTGCTCAAGTCAAGGAATCTGACTTAGCTAGAGGTGTTTGAACGCCATCAGTCACCCGTCATCATCTATCTTTTAGACTGATGTTTAGACTTGACCTGACTCTCAGCTGTACCTCTGTTCTGACCATCCAGAGGTTGAAATATCACATGTATGTGGTGGTCTGCTCTGCTGTTTCGGCATCGTCTTGGGTTGTTTTAATTTCTCACTGAAGCTATATTCTGCTCCCAATGCTCTGTTTTGTGCATGGTGTTTTTTAACTGCCTGATTCAGAGCAGATCCATGTGGTGATCAAATTGAAAATGCTGTTTATATATTTATTGCAAGCTTTGTGTTGGCCCAATTGTTGCAAATCTTAGAATGAATGTACATTTACTACTTTCACATTCAGGTGAAGCCACAGCCTAGAATTCCTGCAGAGTTCCATCACAGTGGGTGGTACTTTTTGACATTAATCATAGTGGAAAAACTATACATGTTAGACGTATAAGGCAAACATGAAACACATAGTGCTGAGTGTGGTGGCTGCAGAGTGATGTTCAGGCCCAGGGAGCACAACATCATTCCTTAAATGCTAAACTGAAATAGATAAACGGCATTCTCATGTGAGTGTTGCTGTTATCCAGGTGTGACAGGGCTAGGTGGGGCAGAGGAGATGGCATCGCCTGTAGACCAGTTCGGCTGATATTCAAACTGAAGTGGGTCAAGTTAGGTGGGGAGACTTGATTTAACGTGGCCCATGACTAGCCTCTCAGAGGTCTTCATGGTGATTGGTGTGAGGGCTATAGGGCGGTGGTCATTGAGGCAGGACACCGTTGACTTTTTCTCCATTGAAGTCTTGAAGCGTGAAGGGATAATGGCCTGGCTCAGGGGGACGTTGAAAATGTGGGTGAGAACATCTGCCAGCTGGTCACTTCCTGAGCTCACGCCCAGGCACATCGTCGGCTGCAGCACCCCCCCTGGATGACGCCAGGGGGGGTGCAGTCTTTCTGGTGGGTCGGTCATGTCTTTGATCCATGCATAGTAGTCATTAAGGGGCTCCGGGAGGGAGGCATTGCTATCACAGGCGTGTGGCGCGGCCTTATAGTCAGTGATGACCTGCAAGCTCTACCACGTACGCATTGTGTCATGAGCAAAGAGGTGGAACCGTCGGTGGAGTTGAGGTGGGCCCGTGTGTCGCAACAGAGCAGGCCCCACAGCACCCACTCAACGCGTTCACAACCTTATTATGGATATTAACTCGTTTTTTGGGGCCAGCATCAAGTGGCTATTCGATGAACAGATTTCCGTACATGCGTGTGCTTTGCTGCCCTGATGGCCCGGTGCAGGTTAACCTTAGCAGATACGACGCTACTGACACAGCAGCTGAGGGCTGCAATTGGTCTGCAAACAGGAATTGGCACCACTGAGCTCTGGTCTGAGTAGCCAAGGTGGGGGCCGGGTGAAGCCTTGTATGAGTTTCAAATGTCTGTCTGAGCCAGGTCCAGAGTGTTCACCCCTCTAGTTGCAAGTTGACATGCTGGTAAAATTTGGGAAAACTGCCGCGATGAATTTGGTGGTGAATTCCCTCGGCAGATAGAAGGGACGGCACTTCAGTCATATATTCCACTCGCGGTGGAACGGTGGCTGGAGACCACCGTAGCATTTGCACACCGTTCACTGTTGTAAACCCACAGCCCTCCTCCTCGGGTCTCACCGGAGGATGAGCCGTCCCAACTGAGGTAGTCCAGTTTATTGTCCAGGGAACGACATTTTCCGGAACTGCAGATGGTCAAATTCTCCATTGTTCTTGGCCCCTTCAGGACTTCTCGTCCACGTTGGCCGAAAAGTTGAATCCCTAAGAATTTAGGAAGGACCTAATGATGGACTAACATATCTGAAATGGCATTACAACACATACAGTTAAAATGCAAAGTATAAATTGGTAGATATTTGTTTTTGATTTAAATATTAATGTAAAAATCTTATCTCTGCCCACTGTGACTAAATGCAAAGGATCCTGAAACAGTTGCAATGGGAGGTGAACACAGCACTCGGTGTTTGGAACAGAACAACATCCAGCCTGCTTGTCCACACGCAGCCTCTCTGCTTCTTCACCTCATGTGTGTATCACTTTGTTGGTGTGCAGTACGTGGATGCGTTTGTATTTGCCTGTGGTATTAGTTTGGCCCACCGCATGCGTTCTTGTGCAGTTACGTCCTCGCCTCTATCTTCTCATGACAACACATCTGAATAAACTTGAGCTGGGTATGGGCTGAGCCCCGTTAATGCCTTGCACCTGTCACACACTGCTCCAACCTGAGTAATGCATTTCCACCTAGGACGGACTGAGGACACAAACTGAGCACCAACAAATCAAACATTATTTTCATTCAATGTAGATTCTTCTTTCCTGTCCTCTAAAATACTTGAATTGAGGGTATGGAATATAAAAGTGTGTTGCAATGTTAGGCGCCCTTTGTTTTGGGATTTGATTCATTCAAGTACAAATGTGATGCAGAAGGTGCATGTAATAAAAGGTTGAATTAGAAGGTTGTGACTTTTTTCCCCCTTCACCCACAGATCATCCAGAAGCCCTCTCATGATCTGAAGCAACAGTTGGCCAGCTACTCCAAGCGGGTGGCAGGCTCTGTCACCGAGCTCATCCAGGCTGCCGAGGCCATGAAAGGTATCTTCACCTTTGACCTCTTCAACAACAGAAAAACAGCCGAACAAAATGACATTCCTCAGAGTGTCTCTTCGAGTCTCAATTTACATTTAATGATGTCACTGTTCTTATTGATTCACCTGAATGGCTCCGGGTGTAGCTAGACAGTGAAAGGGATAACACCAAGCTGTAGCAGAAGACAAGTTCCATATATAAGTTAATGACATTTAAGAAATGGTACTAAAGTGCAACATCAAATAGAAATTACAATGCATTCAGACATGCACAAGACATGTCTTAAATAGCCCAGCATCAGGTCTTATTTAGAGCACTTCATGCAAATGACAGCAATTTGAAGTAGGATTAGTACACACTCCCTGTAGAGTTCTACAGTTTCACACAGCTCTGGGTTCCACCTCTTAAGAGTCAAGTACAAATGACATTGAACCCAAGGCCATTCCATGAATGCATCATCTGTCAAATGGAGGGAAAATCCTCCTCAGAGCTTTTTATCACAGATTAATGTGCCTCAGCTACAGTTAAGGAGACATTACCTGCAGCTGAATCCTGCTGCCTGCATGGCTGTATGTTTGTGACTTTATTCAACACATGACGTGGCGCAAAGAGACGTGATCGATGTGCAGGATTAGGTTTCAACAGGATTTTGTCTAATCCAAATTCAGTATCAAATTCACTTCACTAATGTGAATCTCTTCAAACACCTTATCCCAATCCATTAAGGTTCAACCTAAATGGAAAGTGGTTATTGGAACCCAACACTATTGACCCTGCACAATTCTGTGCATGCAAAGTTCTCTAGGATTTGCTACTCGAACCTATCTCAGCCTATGTGCTCTGGTGTCGTTATATCACGGCAACAGAGAGTGTTTGTGATGCACTGGAGGGTGTACAGTTAAAGAATATATGATATAATATAAATAAACTGTGTTTAAATATTGATCGCTACTAATTGGCGCTGGTATAATATATAGCTCACCCTGGGCTATTTAGGCAACTGCGTGTGTATGTTTTTTGATAATTGTGCAGCTCACTAGTCACTCACAAGTACACGCTAACAACAAATATCATAGTAATCATATAGCACAATGCTTGGATTGGATGCAGCTCACCTCGCTTTATACAAAAAAGAAAAGTAAAATAAATAAAAGAGAATGAGATGTAAATGTTTTATCTGGAAGATTAGCAGAGGACAATCTAAATGTCTGCAGCAGAACGTAAAAAAGAGAGACTGTTCGATTTTAAAATGGTCCCAGGTCGTACACGTCCGTATAAGTAGCAGAAGTTTCAAATCAATTCTGATGCTGAGAGCCCATGTACCGTTAGCATCATGCAATATTCAGCTCCTCGAAATCCTGGAGCAGAGTGTTTTTTTTTAACACAAATTGTGTGCGTTTGTTGTAGGCACAGAGTGGGTGGACCCCGAGGATCCCACCGTCATCGCAGAGAACGAACTGTTAGGAGCAGCGGCCGCTATTGAAGCAGCTGCCAAGAAACTGGAGCAGCTGAGGCCCAGGACTAAACCCAAGGTTAGAGGACTTTTTACAGAGCAGCAGCAGTCACATTGAGCCTGTTAACCTCACCACAGGGTCACATACAGTGTGTGTGTGTGTGTGTGTGTGTGTGTGTGTGTGTGTGTGTGTGTGTTGTGTGTTGTGTGTTGTGTGTGTTCTTTACACCTTACCCTGTTAGCATTTGAATTGTTCTCCATTTCAAAGTATTTGTGGGCACCAGCTTTTCCTATGCAGTAGACCAGCCTTGCTCACTGAATGAATCTTCCACATTTGATCACGGCCCTGTAACACGGTGTGTTTATCGGCTCTCTTGTAAACAGGAGGCGGACGAGAGCTTGAACTTTGAGGAGCAGATTCTGGAGGCCGCCAAGTCCATCGCAGCCGCCACTAGCGCTCTGGTCAAAGCTGCTTCAGCGGCACAGAGGGAGCTGGTGGCTCAAGGGAAGGTACGTCCGAGTCTAACTAAAGGATGAATCTTCAGAAAAACTGCAGGCCATATGTAAAGCCGCCACGAAATGATCAACTCTGAGAACTCCTGCACTGTGCATCATATTTCACCCCAAACAAAACCCCCAAAACATGATAACATCTACGAGTCCATTTTTGGAGCACACCTTTCTTTCCATCAAAAAGTGCTCATCATTGAAACACTGTTGTTGCCCTCCAAATGAGAAGGTTCGGGCCCCATGTACAGGCCAAGAGCTGGACAACAGCAATGCTTT
>CALSBV010012170.1:3802034-3812936 GCA_943590825.1 Bovichtus diacanthus
TTCTCTGATCCAATCAGCAGTGGCTTATCTCCTCCTCTTCTGGGCCTGCAGCTGCCACCACAGTAATTCCCATACATGTATGTCTACAGGAGCTCTGGAAACAATCCACCAGTCCACCCATGGCATCAGAACTGGAAACATTAGCCCTGATCTATGATTACACCAGCAGCATTTGCTCTCTTCACTCTTTGCCGTGGTTCTTTTTAAGGTTGTAATTATTCCGAGTGCTGAGTAACGTACAGTCTCTCAGTCCAATGTGTGAATATCTGAAGAATATCCGTTTGACTGTTCCTGACTGCAGCAGGTGCTTCAGGGAAACAGCTAGCTTATGAACTGAGTTACCGTTTTATTTGGTACCACATGCAATAATGCAATGTTATTTAGCAGCCAACCTGGGAGCAATAACATGTTATTCTGATGGATTGGAAGATGGTAATCCAAATTTCTAGCCTTTTTGTCACGTTAGATAAATAACAATTGAAGGAATAGTTTGGCATGGGAATTATGTATTTCAATTACTATCAATATTGGATTTAAATTAGATGTCGCCACCAGCAATACTGGTGTGTCAAGGCCATTTTGCCATTGGTTTGTTGACACTGAGTTAACATGCATGAAAAATCACCATGTTTCCATCTGGCTTGCCGTCGTTGGGCTGCAGTTACGTGTGCGTGAAATGTGAGCTGTGAGGTCACTGATGTAGACAGCTGTGTTGATTTAAACTGATGAACGTCTAAAAACACGGCTGAAATGAGTCCAGTGTAGACAGTCGGGGGTAAACATACCGCAGGAACATTCTCAGAGCTGTGAGCGCGTGTGATGGGAAGTCCCTGGATTTGACTAGATTTTTTTTGTGCATGAAAGGGCATATTGCAGTTAAAACAGGCTGTTAAGTTGCTCTTTTACAATGGATTTTAAAGTGCATTTAGAACATCAGCACCCTCATGGTACCTCCTGCGACAAACTCTGTGACAGTCCCAGTTTAGTGTGTGGCCTCTGCGTACAGTACAGCTGATGACGGGAGCTTCACAGTGTTATGTTGTATGTCAGGGCCAGACTAACAGAAACATTCCAGCCAAAGATAAACCAGTAGAGGAGGATTCACTAATGTCTGCGTGACGGTGCCAGCTTAGTGTCTGATTTCAGCCCACGGCGCCGCAAAAGGAGAAGACTCCTCTTTGTTAGAGCCGAGCTGCCCAATGAGACAAATGTTTGGCTTCGAGTGGCGTTCAGCAGGCTGCCTTTCGTTGCCTTTTACAGTTATTCTCAGGCACTGAGCAGGGGGAAAAAACTGTTGTGTTTTTTTTTCTCTGAGCACTGGTGGAAGTTCTCATTCCCTTTCCAGGAGTTGCTGTTCACAAGAAGCACAGTTAATGTGTCTGCTGTCTCAAGTCTCTCATGAGTCAAGACCAGAACATGGTCCATGGTTAGAGATATTAGACTTCTGTTAAGCTTTTAGAATATTCCCCTTATTCTTTTTAGTTCGACAAAAAACGTACTTACTTACTTAGCTGTTTTTCTGGAACTTCAACCGTGAAAAGTGCCTGAAAAAAGGCACAAAAGGAGACATTTTGTCAGTGCACTCCTTCCAAAGTCAAGAATGACACACTCAAAAGATTATTATTTTTTAAAAATATTTGTTTGTTTCTTCAGGCTGCTGGAAATGCTGTGAAGAGAGCCTCTGATAACCTGGTGAAAGCAGCACAGAAAGCAGCGTTTGATGCTCAGGATGACCAGGCTGTGGTGGTCAAGAGTAAGATGGTGGGAGGTATCGCTCAGGTGAGTCAAAGGTCCCACACACAGCAGGAGCACAAACACACCCGAATACTGTAGGTACACACATCTACTTTATTTAGCAATATTTATATTGGTTTTTCAGTTTGCTAATTGTACAGTGAATACCAGTTATATAAAGCATCATGCCTTAAGAAGTATATACAAAGTTTTCCATATATCATCGAAAAAAACTAAATCTTTTCCATTGTCATGTTTGATGCCACTTATTTAATCCATGTTCCAATTCTTTGCCCGTCAATATTTATATATATTAATATAAATAAATAAATAAAGTGCATAAAATGAAAAAATGTGTATTATACATTTTTTTAAATAAAATAAAATGTTTAGTTAGGATGCTTTGTAAAGCATCATAGTTGGACAGCAACACACAGGTTAGATGTATGCTTTATTAGAAAATATTTTTTTACAATGAGGACGAGCAGATGTTTGGCTAACGTAATGCTATCTCAGGTAATGAATTCAGCCAAAGTTGCTGGACTGTACATTTCCCCAAATCCACTAAGGAGCAGGAGATGCTAACGCTAGCTGATAGTCCTACAAGTTCCTGTAAGTCCACACGATGATGGCAAGCTTGTGGCCTTTGAAGTAACACGCCAGGTTGGGTTACTGTTAGATTAGACAAACACACATTCCTTATACTCCTGCTCTTGTGTTTTTTGTTTTTGGATAGGTGATTAAAAGAAGGCGTGACTCTTCACACTCTTTATATAACGGTAGCTCACCTGGTGGAGCAGCATCCTGAACCCCTCCCTCTGTACTATTAATAAAGCCAATGAGCCAAAAAAAAAAAAAAAAAAAAAACATCTTTTAAAAAAATAGAGCCCCATGCACACCACTGGCAGGTTTGGGCATCCAAAGCTTGACAGATCTGCCTAATTCTGGTTTCTAAACTATTGCTGCTAACAACAAGTGTGCGGGGTTTAGCCAATGCTCAGTGGTTGTATTTTGCCTTTGTGATTGGACACGTTCCTCAGTGTGCTGATAGACTGTGTTGTGTTGCAGATCATCGCAGCTCAGGAGGAGATGCTGCGGAAAGAAAGGGAGCTGGATGAGGCCAGGAAGAAGCTGGCCACGATCAGACAGCAGCAGTACAAGTTCCTGCCCTCAGAGCTGCGGGAGGACGGCCAGGAACAGTGAGAGAGTGCACATCAGTAATGCAACAGTGATCCGCGGAATGCTCAGGACCTTCCCCCAGCGACATGTAGGGAGAGGAGGCTTCATGCTTCAGTAGAAACCTAACATTAGGCAGATTGACTGAATCCCACAGTGATGTATCAGGATGGTTATTATCAATCTGATTCTGTATTTAAGTTTTAACGTCAAAAGTGAAATGATGCCAATGATTATTCATTTTGATAATACTGAAATATATATGCCTGAAGTCCTTATTAAGGTATCTGTGCTTTTGATTATATATGATCATATACTTTACAATATATCTGTCTCTTTTTTCGTCCTTTTTATCTGGCTTGCATGTCTTTGTTGTGTACATGCGGTGTGGCTTCGTAAAATAACGAACTCCTGCCAATGAATTCTGCTCGCCTTCGCTGTTAGAACTTCACTGTTAGATCTTAGAGGTATGAAGGCGATCACAATTTAGGCTTCTATGCAAAATGATGCATATCCTATGCAAATGTTCTATGCAGATGTTTTTTTGTTGTTTTGTGTGTGAGCGTGTTTTGATCGTTGGTTGTGAAGAGGTCTGTGGTGACCTCCATTGACCGTGAGGATATTCAGTTCTGTATGTTACCTGTCATACTGTTTAAATCTGAAATGAGGACAATGAGACAAAATGCAGTTTGAAAGTTTAGATTTGGACAAATGAATTTTGCAATGGAACAAATCAGAGTGGGAACACATTATTTTTCTAAAGATTGAGCTATGAAATGTATTATAAAGGAATCTTTCAATAAGTCGGCATCTTAGTAAAAGTGTTTTGTGTCAGCTACAGTATTTAGGCCTGGATTAGAGAAGAATATTTGTTTGTGTAAAGATTATGAAGCCATATATTTAACTTTGAGACATTTGACATCATATTGACTGTATTTGGGTGCTCAGTATTTGTGACTCGCTCCAGTGACATGTTATCTGGGCCATTATTAGTGCCTGACGCAGTGCTTTATACTTTCTAGACACTTCCTGCACAGTACAATCCTAACATGAGTAGAGTTCAGTTCATTTCACATTACCAAGGCCTTAATGTGTGTTCCCAGTGTGTCTGTGCTTATAAAGTGCCTTCATAGAAATTGTCAGGTATTATAAACTGATATTAACCATTCACCCCCTAGATGCAATTCATTCATAACTCATTAAATAATTTATGAGAATAATCGTTTGAATCCACCCTTACACCAAGTGTGCACAAAGTGTCTTTATTTTCCTTTACATAGTATTTTTTAGAACAAACATGGCACAGCATGTCTAAAATGAAAACAAATGTAATCATACAATGTGTGTGTTTTTTTTTTTTCTTCCTTTGCTCACATTTTGACAGCAGCACCACCTCATGGGCACTGTAACAGAGATTTATATTCAATAAAGCCAGTTTTCAGTGAAACTGTTGATGTCCATTTCTTAACAGTTTGACATTCACTGTCCCCAAGAGAAAGAAGAGACTCTTCCCTCAACAATATCTACTCAGTTCTCCTCATGTCAAGCTAACATAGTGCAGCCTGTCTATTATATAAATATTTTTGAAAAAAGTTCATATTGAACTACATTTTTAAATGATATGTAAGTGTTCATAACCAGCATCATTTTCTGATATAACCATACATCATATCAGGCACACAGTCTCTTTTTCAATTGTTATTATATGTGTAATATCTGCTGCAACTAAAGCATTCTTGAGCTTTAGTAAAGCATGGCCGGATTAACCTCCTGTGGGGCCCTTGGGCAAAAATAAGTTGCTGGGCCCCTATCAGTAGTCATCTGATGGAAAATTAACTGGCCCCAGGTTTGCTGTGGGGTCATTTGATTAATATAATATAGTTAGAATTATAACCATACAAACCAACATACAACGTACTTCATTCTCAATTACGAAACACATTTTTTCCCAATTCCGCTCACAGTTGTAAACACGTGGTTAACGCTGTGAATTGAAACCAAACTACTTGGTTATGTTTAGTAAAAGATCATGGTTTGGGTTCAAATAAATTATTAAATAAATGTTTTTTATGTAACTTAAATTGCGTATGTAAGTTAAGTTCATTACATATGTGACGTAAATGAAGTATGTTACGTTAATGAAATTCCGTACATATGATAAAATAAGTCAACGTTGACTTTTTACCCCGTCCACCCCATTAGGCAAATGTACTAATGTGTTTGTGTTGAGTCAAAATCAGAGGGAATCTGGGAGAAAATACATTCCCCTCGCAACTTAATTGACAGTGCATTTTTGTTGTGCGTCATTTTTGGGAAAACAGGCTGTGAAAACAACATCACCTGAAATGAGAAGATCTTAAAACTGTATTTTGAGACGGGGCCTCAGGACTCATCTAGATATTGTGCTTTAGTAGAATATATTCCCATATTCTGAAACAAACTACTAGCCCCACATTAACCATGGGGCTTTTGAGTCCCCTGGGGATCTGGGGCCCCTCTTGCCTTGGTTATCCAATCTCGCTGCTTGTTTACTTCCCTAACCACACACCCTTACTGTTCCCTGTGTAATACACACGTCACACTACTTGCTGCTTCTGAATGTTGCCAGTGAGTATAAATCTGTTGCAAATGAGTTACATAGAATGCAATACATGATAAAGATGGTTGCAGCTCGAGGTGGACAGGGTTACACCCCGAGCCCATCCTGTTTCAGCACCCAACGGTGTTCGACAGCAGGGCCACACCTCATTCACAGCTCAGAGCACGACAAGAGAAAAGAGGAAAAGAAAGGGAAAAGGCATTTTAATTAGCATTTTCTATTTTTAGATTACATACAGGTTACTACGCTACACTATAAACAGTGGTGGAAGAAGTACTTGGATGTTTTACTTAAGTAAAAGTAGCAATACCACAGTGTACAATGTTACAAGTACAAATTCCTGCATTCAAAAATGTTACATAAAGTAAAAAAGTATTAGCATCAAAATATACTCAAAGTACCAAAGGTATACTCAGAATAATGTATATGATATAATTGGGTTATAATATATTTACACATTAATGTGTGGCAGCACTTTATGTTGCGGCTGGTGAAGGTGGGGTTCATTTGAACCAATGTGTACTGTGCTGGGTTGCTTGATTATAATATCACGTCATATTTCATATATGAATCATATTTTGTATTAATAATTGAAAAGTTACTGGTAACTACATCTGTCAAGAAAATGAAGTGGAGTAGAAGCATAAACTAGAAGAACATAGCCCTGCTCACACAGTGGACCACCTGGAAAGTGTACTTTAGTACAGGACTAGAGTTTCTGTCTCGGCCACTTTAATTTGAGAAAAGTAGCGTTAGTTAGTAGTTAAAGTACCTTTAATGCAGCAACATGTCTGCATTTGAAATGAATGTATTAACAATGTTCTCCCAGTGAACTTTTCCTCCGAACATTAGCTGGACGTGAGTTCAGTCTCAGGTGGAGAGCTGACGCACCTGAATGTGATGTATCCACATCTGAAGTCACGTCACGCGCACTCACGCACGAGACAACTCTCGCTGCCTAAATATGGACAACGTCCTCGTGCGGATGCTCGCTGGGGGAAAAGTGTGGGGCTCGCGCAGCTGGTATTCCATCCTCGAGCTCTCCCCGAGTCACTCAGACAAGCCGCACGCGCGCTCCTGTCCACCTCCGTCCCTGTCTGCCACAGACCGCCCGGTGCCTCTGCCTCTGTCCGGACTACCAAGCACTTTTCTCCTGCTGCTGAGAGCCCACAACCTGAAGAAACATGGAGGCCATCAAGAAGAAAATGCAGATGCTGAAGCTGGATAAGGAGAACGCGATAGACCGGGCAGAGCAGGCTGAGGGGGACAAGAAAGGAGCAGAGGACAAATGCAAACAGGTAGACTGATAAAAAGCTGCTCAATCACTTTCTCACCTGAAACTAAAACCAACATTGCCTTGTCTTTGCACAGGCATTTAAAAAAAATAAATAACTTCTAGGTATTTTTTTTTTCTTCTGGTTCTAAATCTGGTGAAATAAAAAATGTTTAATAATGGAGCACTTTTTTAAAAGAACTTCTCATGAAAAGAACATTAAAAAAGGGAACTCAAACAAACTAGAACTTAACAGCAAAGTCTGTTAGAGGCGAGTTCTGAGCGGAGAAGAGAAGAAAGCAGCAGCAGCAGCTTTCTTGTCTCAGGAGCTTTGTGTTCCAAGCCATGATGGACTGAACCAGTCATCATCCTCGTCGCAGACATGGATGTGCACTGTTACCCTCATAAACAATGTCATGATCAATTGTGTCTATAGCAGCACTTAGATCAAGAAGAATTCAAGAAGCAAAACGCCCACAGTCAGATATTAGTGAGATCATCTGTGGCATTCAATGGGCCCTTTTTATTACATTACATTACCCTTTCAAATTAGAACTTTAAAGAAAACCAGTGTTTGGTAAACTGAATCTAGAGAACTTGTTATTGATATGGATGAACACATTGAAAAACAGGACAATATTACAGGTTTTGCACTGAAGTTATTACATTTTGAATGCTATTCTTTTATATATTATCAAGTTTGTCTCCAGGGTAGTTCGAGAGAGAAATGATGGCGTCATTAAATCCTTGTGAGAAGGAATGTGCACAGGGCTCTAACCAGGATTTTTTGGAAAAACTGATGTCAAGTCCTCCCAGAATAAACCCCATGTTAAAATGTTTTTATTATTATTATTTTTTTTACTTGATTATACTCCATTCACGTAACTCTTGAATTTGAAATTTTATTTAAAGTTTCATTTCCCAACATGAGGGTCTAAATGCGGTTCCTAAGCCTTCTCCACGCTGCTACACAGCAGGAAGATACTGTTTTCTTTTCTTTATTTATTCATTTTTTCGTTGGCCTGATTATAGTTAAATCGAATTATATTGGGTCTAAAATCGCAGAATCTACTTATAAAAAAACAGATCATTTTTGTTGCCTATTACTGTTAAGAACCATTTAGAAAAAGATGGGTTACAGGGTCAAGATTTCTTTCACATCCATGGTAATGACTAAGGTCTGAACTCTTGTCACACAGCACATTTAACCCTCTCATGGCCCAGCACCCTTTGCAGACTTGATTTGATGATGGTGAATATGTCATGGCACATATGACCAATATGTGCGAAGGCTCAGCACGTAAGTTCAGAGGGTGGACATCAGGACATTCAGAAAAACATCTAGTTTCCAGCTGAGAACTGATAAATGAGTCGGAGGCCTATTGTATTAGCTAAACAACACAGTGATGTTCGTTAATGGATGACCTGCAGTCCCTCCCGTGCAGCTCTAGTGTCATTTAGCAACTATCGCACTATGCAACTGTCCACATAGCCTGTGTTCCCATGGGGTGCCAGCTCATAGCCGTTACCATGCCTGCACATCACTGCTCTCTACGGAGGAGCATTGAATACTGGCATGTCTATTTCTGTGGTCCCTCTAAAGACCCCCACCTTCTTTGAATTGTTGCTCCTCTCAGAAAGACGGTCAAGGCTGTTGGTTTGGGAGTTGCCACAATGTCGACTGTAGGATCAGGACTGTCCCGGGCTATTTGTGACTGAGAGGCCTTACATGGCTGCAGGCTGGGAGAGACTGTCAGAAGTGATATAGAAAGGACATTTGTCCTGGGGACATTGTGGTCGGCCCACATCACTGTCATTTACAATTGGCTTTTTATAGTTCCTGAAGCTGTTGTCGCAAATGGCAACTTGCTGAAACAATCTTTGCGAATGAGTCATGGGTTAACAAAAGCCTCACGTCCGAAATGGAAGGTGTTCATCTCGTTGTGATCAAGAAAACAGCAATCTGCTTGTTGGATTAATATTTTCTGTTATGGGGTCATTAAGATAAAAAGGGCTTTATTGTCTTGGGAGCATGAATTGGTATGAGGTTGAGGTCAATACATATTAGTTTGCTGTATGTAAAGTATAATTGGAGTCAAACTTTTGACTTAGGTCATATGTACGTGACATGCTCACTGTTAACTGCTCTGTAAAGGTTTAGTTCACAGGTTAATGGATATTTTTGAAAACAAATCTTTTGCTCTACATTTGGCCTCTCCACACGCACACTAAATAGGTCATTAAAACAAAGATTTTTCCAAATATCTTCTCAGGGTTCAGATTTTCCAAAACTCCTGTTTCTGTGCATCTCTGTGGACAGGATAGTCGACTATATGGGAAATAATAACATCATCACCTCAATTCGCACATGCCCATTGTTGCTTTGTGTCACGAGCATTCCTCGGCGCTAAAGGAAAGGTCAGCAGGTCTCCAGAAACTTTAGGAATCATCCCGTGGGCACTCTAAATATATCATACCGCAAATTAATATGGGATAGCAAATCAATTTGAAGAAAACATAATAATGCCTGGATTACATTTCTGACTTCATACTGTTGTTTTCATTTATTCTGGAGTCCGACAATGTTACAGTGCAATGATAAATAAAAGGATTTCTCTTTCAAGGTTGGCAACGATTGTGGTGAAAGATGGTTGAATATTAAAAAAGACGACGCTGACTTGAAGCACGAGAACAGATGTTTTGACTTCTTAAGTACTGAACCAAAAAATGATGACATAACTAAAGTGTTTTAGCAGCCTAAGCTCACAACAGGGGGGATGCAAGACATTAACGCTGTTCTCCTCCACCCTGACCTCCCATTCATTTATTCCAAAATGTATTTGGCAGAGGAAATTAGTAGTATATAAATGTGTTTTGTAGGGTTTGTTGAGATATCTTGGACAGAGAATATTGCCCTCCCAGGCCATGCTGCCAGTGGTGTAAAGAGAGTTTCTTCTTGTTGTAATTATTTCAATATCCTATATGATTGTATGTGTCTAGATAAACTTTCCAACCATCTGACATGTTCTGTCTCTGTGTCGGTGTTTGTGGCCCGTAGCTGGAGGAGGAGCTGCTGGGTCTGCAGAAGAAGCTGAAAGGAGTGGAGGACGAGCTCGACAAATACTCCGAGTCCTTGAAGGACGCCCAGGAGAAGCTGGAGCAGGCCGAGAAAAAGGCTACAGATGTGAGTGAAGGGAGCTGATGCCATGGGTCACATTACTGCAGAGGGGCAACTATATTAAGACCACATTAACCTATTGTACTCCGTCAGGTCACATCTGAGCCCTTCCACAGTAGCACAGGTGTCCTGTCAATGTTTCATATGTCACCACTCCAACTCTTTCCTTCAGGTGTTGCAGAAAAGTAGCAGCAGGCTGTTTAACTTGAATTACTACTCAGTTGTAAATTTAGACCATCAGTGTCATTACTAGTGCTATAAACCAACAGTGTTAAGTCCTAGCTCCTTCTGTGTTTTAAATATGCTCCGAGCAGTTTGTTACTGTCAGTCAAACGTTTCACTCCCACATCTCAAGTCCAATAATCATCACCTTTTTTAATGTTGACCTTCAGGAGCATAATTTAGAGTAGGTTGGGCTGAATCTCCACAGCGTCATTAGTTCCAGTTGAAAACTGCTGCTGAGTTACTGTGTCACCGCTGACAGCAGCACCAGAGGCCGTATTAAATCTGTCGTGTGGAGTATCAAATTCAACCAACATATCATAAAGCCTGTCAGCACCTTGAGGCAAATGCCTTCTATTCTAACCAATCTGGGGAGCTCGGCGTGGAGGATTTGGTTTCTTGAGTCCTCGTTGGCATCAGCCTGCAGACGCTGGTGCCGTACAGACGTCTGAGGTGCTTTCTGGAGAAAAAGAAGAACTTAATAAGTATACTAAAGTACACCAGTACTATTAGTATACTAAACTATACTAAAACAATATTGAACAGGGACATTAGGGCCAGAAGTTGGTGCCACCGCAGAGCAAAAGAAAAAAAACACAAGTTAGAAAAAAAACACAAGTTAGAAAAAAAACACAAGTTAGTAATAATAACATGGGTTAGTAATAATAACACGGGTTAGTAATAATAACACGGGTTAGTAATAATAACACGGGTTAGTAA
>CALSBV010012170.1:3818191-3839503 GCA_943590825.1 Bovichtus diacanthus
TATATATATATACACATATACTGTATGTGTGTATATATATATATATATATATATATACAACTTATATATATATATATATATATATACATATACTGTATGTGTATATGTATATATATATATATATATGTGTATATATATGTGTATATATATGTGTATATATATATATATATATATATATATATATATATATATATTCATTCACAGAAGGGAAATTGCAATGCTGCATTGTGTTTCGTAATTAGTATAAACTGAAATGTTAACGGCTTCCGTTATTATTTATGATAGATAAAAATGTGTTTAATCAAATTACAAATTACATTAATTGACACACAGAACATCTGGAGCAGGTTGTATTTCAATATATAAATACTGGATTGTTCCAAGGGCTCAAGGTAAAATGTAACTAAGCTGGTAGTCTACTGCCTGCACTGTACCTGAGGGATACTTGCACTGAGAAAGCTAGAGAGGGCAGAACACTGAATAAAATCACACATTTGTTTCTGACTGACTGCTTACTGTTGTCTGCTCGTCCTGTCCCGCAGAGGAATGAAGGTCATAGAGAACAGAGCATCAAAAGACGAGGAGAAAATGGAGATCCAGGAGATGCAGCTGAAGGAGGCCAAACACATCGCTGAGGAGGCCGACCGCAAATATGAAGAGGTGGGGAACTCGCTGGTTTTTCAGGCTCTTTGCATGTCGTCCTGAACACACTGTGAGCTGTGTCCCACTTCCACACGACAAACTAATACTACACACTACTCATTCTAAAGAGGCCTTGAATATGTAGTGTGTTCACACTGGAGGTGACTTAAAAAAAGAAGATTAGGGACATTAAAAAGGCCCGAAAAAAGTTGAAAGACCAGCAGACAGACAGCAGATGATACAGTATGTCAGATTATCACATTCACATGTTAAGACTCATGTGGTCGTCAAAAAACAGACGGCAACATGCCAAATGTTCAGCTCAGATATTATGATGTAACTGTGTCACAGGGATAACACACCAAATATTTTAACGTTTTATTTGAAAGTAATAAACAGACATTTGAAAAAGCATGAATTATTACTGTGAGTGTAGCGTACTTACTGTAAAGAATTTAGAATTTGGTGAAGGCTGGATGATGAGTTTACGACTTGGACTTGACTTGGGACCCATCTCCGGCTAAAGTATCTTAGATATTATAAACAACTAGTACAGTATATAGTATAGAATTGGACACAAGAAAAGATGAATGCTCTCTTAGTTCGGAGGAGTCAGTTGAGTGTGTGCTGAATGTGTGCAGGTTGCACGTAAACTGGTGATCCTGGAGGGAGATCTGGAGCGCTCAGAGGAGCGTGCTGAGGTGGCTGAGGCGTAAGTCAACACCTGCACCGGGACACAAAAGCCACTGTACATTATTCATGTTGCCATAGCAGGGATCACATGATCCCTGCTATGGCAACATGTGGTCTTACACATTGACTTGTCGTTGATGAATTTATTACTTAACAATAATATAATCCTCTAATGTTTATATTGACAGTAGTGGGAATTGTAAGTGCTGCATGGACTCATGAGTCAGAACGATTCTCCTAACGACTGAAATTAATGATTGTTTTCGATTTATCTACTAATTCTTTTTTCAATAAATTGATTAATCATTTGGGCTATAAAATGTCATAGAAATTGTGAAAAATGGCAATCACAAGTTCCCAGAGTCATTTGATTTATTTGATCTGCCAAACTGTCAGAAAGCCAAAGATACTAAGTTCAGCTTTGTTACAGAACAGAGAAAACCAGCAAATCCTCAAATTGGAGAAACTTGAATTTGGGTTTGGCATTTAGCTTTGTAAACGACCTAAACGATTAAGCAATTATCAAAATTGTTGTTGATTTATTTTCTGTTGACCGACTATGATTATTCACCCAATCATTTCGGCACTAGTGCAAAGTATTCTTGCACTCATGCAGCCATGTGTGAATCACAAGCTGCAGGACATAATGAATCCACTAATCTCATAGAGACCTGGGTGTGTGTTTTGATGTAATGCATGCCTGATACACCACCACCGCCTGTATGGGACTTGTTATTGTTTGTTATTGTTTTATGGCTGCCCTGCCCACTGTCCACCCTCACCCCCGACCTCCTGGACTAACCCCGTCAGGCGAGTGAGGGAGCTGGAGGAGGAGCTCAGACTAATGGACCAGAATATGAAGTCCATGATGTGCGGAGAGGAAGAGGTACTTACTGTACAAGCTCCACAAGGTCGTACCCTGACCTGCTGCCTTCTGCTCCTCTGACCTGCAGCCTCTCAACCCCTCTCTGTTTTCTGTCTCGCCTGCACTGAGCCTCAAGCATGTCCTCCAAGCAGCACTTAAAGGATAAGGCTGGTGATATTCTAAATAGTTTTTCATGAAAAGACCAAAACCAACAATGAATAGATTTAAGGGCATAGGTAATCAAAAGTGGGGGGCACGATGTAGTTAAAGTCAAAACGTGTGTGTGTGTGAGAGGGAGTGCCTTTCAGTCCGTGTACTGGCCCAACACTCTCCACCATCCACAGTGTGGCTGCCTGTATGTATTCTGTGTACAATACAATCATAAAAGCACTTGCTGCTCGTTGAGTGCAGTGCAACAAGGTGAAGTGAAAGCAGACCTTCTGGGTTCTTTTCCAGAATTAAGAAAACCTCATTCAAAGTCACTGACATTTGTTATAATAAAAATAAGTAAGACATGTAGCCGTGGAAAATAACTCAGCAGTATTTTTTGTAACAACAGTAACATGGTTCATATGTTTAGATAAGGACGATCGTGGAATCAATAGACCACTGGCACATAAACATCATGGCTCGACAGGAGAGACCGCACTGATATCAGCGCTGGTACGTTTTCATGGCAGTTGTAGTTTTATGTACGTGTGTAAGTTTCGATTTCTAATAGCAAGTGTTGTAGTGGATGCCGATTTCTATTGAAAGTAAATCCCAGGAACAGTTTCATTTTTTCTGAAAGACTGATGAAATACATGTTTCAACGAGTTGCACAAGCTAGAGGGACAGAGGCTAAACAGGAAATGATGTCATGACTACTAAAAACACATCATTGTGCATAATTTTTGCTCTGGCTGACATGTTCCTTCATTACCATGAACACACACACTGTACTTTATTTTGACTCCGTCCCACACACACCGTCCTGCTGCCACAAATACTCACTAGAGCATCAGTGTGGATTAGTCCGCCGCTGAAAATAGTGCTTCTGTTTGACTAACGTTTGTTTAAAAACTCCAGTGGCCAGCTGTTTTTAAAAATGACTGATCCTTTAAAAAAATGGAATTTATGAACTGCTTTTAAAGATTTACTTCTTCAGTAGGAACCAATAAGCTTGAGGCTGAGAGCCACACATAGAGTAGGGAGTCAGAAAGTATTGAAAAACGCTACTAATGTTGTTGGTTTGGGTCTGCACATGGGACTTAAATATAAAATATAGAATAACAACAGACTTATTTTTTCATTTGTGATTAATCTATATCTTAATTTTGACTGCAGTCCGCCACCCAACCATGCCTACATTTTCTGTTTAAAAACGCCCTGGCGTTTTGCTAAAACCGTCTGTCACTGGCTTGCTCAGAGTCAGATGTAAACAGAGCAGTTTCATCTTCTGTCTCTGAGTAAGCCAGTAAGACTGAAACGTGTTGGAGTTGTCCTTCAAACTCAAGCTCTTCTGCTTTCCTACCTTTCAAATCACTACTCTTTTCTTCTCTTGCTTTTCCTCTCTCTTACCTTGCTCAGTAAATCAGGTGACCTTGAGGAAGAGTTGAAAAATGTCACCAACAACTTGAAGTCACTGGAAGCCCAGGCCGAGAAGGTACAGTAGGAGCTGAGGGCCATTCAGCCACCAGACCGGCCGGTCAGAGCAAAATTAAGCATAAGACATGAAACAGAATTCCAACACACACAGCGATGGGAACCCTTTAACAACACACACACAGTCTTCATCAGCCTACTATAAGTTCGGCATTTGCAAAGACAGAAAAGCTTTAAATCTTTACATTTAAAATAAAGGCTTCAAATGATCGTACACCATGTAAATACTGAAGGAAAAAGGAGCCCCCCCTGTGTGCCTCTCACATACTGCCTCAACACTTTACTGTTTTATTTGGTGTTTCACACACAATCATCCTATTTGCCTTTCTTAAAGAAATTCAAAGAATCTCCCAGAGTAATACATCAAAGTAGTGTATGCGTCATCCATTTATGAAGTCCGTCTCCTTTTTGTAGTTAATACTGGAGTTGTAAATGTATTTTAAGTGTGCTTTGTTAATACCCTTTATGTTTGGATTGCAGTACTCACAAAAGGAGGACAAATATGAAGAAGAAATTAAAGTTCTTACTGACAAACTGAAAGAGGTGAGATTTTTGCTGTTTCTGTTTCCCTCCGTATGAACGTAATGAACCACAGTGTTCATACAGCACGTCAGACATGTGCATTGACTCGTGCTGTGCTGACGTTTGTGTCCCAGGCGGAGACCCGTGCAGAGTTTGCAGAGAGGTCTGTGGCCAAGCTGGAGAAGACCATCGATGATTTGGAAGGTATTCAACACTCATCTGTGCTCTGTGCCAGTCCTCCCACTGACCCCAGTAACATGTTGGCTCACTGTGCAGCAGTGAGGAATGTTAAAGTTACAAACAGCTTCACTAAATCCACTTCTGCTGTTGGAAGTGTGTTGATGACTGGCTGGACAGCTGTGCTGTGTTCTGCAGTGTTGATGACCAACTCACCTCTATTGAAATCATTGCATCTGCATGGATCTGAAACTTCACAACTGACTTATTTGCAGTGTGTAAACATGCAGCGGTCACCAGTTGAACTTACCCACTGACAGAATGATGATACATTATTCCTTGATGAGCACAGTTATGTTTACCCCTCGCAGCTTTGGGTGCACTCTGCCTGTTTTGGAGTATACACTATATCGGGAACATGTATCTTAACAGTGGAGTGAGACCAAAGATCAGGGCCAACCGGTATCCAGGGGCAGAGTTTCCAAAGAGTAATCAGTCTTAACTCTCGTGGCTTTATAAAGATTCCCATTCATCCAGGCCACAGGACCCTGAAGTACCAAGTCAAAGACAACTGGACTTGCTGTTTTAAGTTTTAAGTCCAGTTCATGTTTGTCTAGAACAGATCAGGAAGACACTAATAGAGGCATGAGGCTTGGACAGAGCCCTGCACTCTGCCCTTTAGGACGGGGCTGTCGCTTGCATTTCACTTCAAAAGGCAATGCTATTTTATGATTATAGTACATGTGGTACACAGGGTAAGAGAGCTTTAAATGCATACAGTAGAGATACAGCAACAGAACAAATGACAACACAATGAGTAAAATGGCAGAGTAGAATAAGAAAAGGGAAAAGTTCAAGAGAAGAAAAAGCATAAAAAATGAACAAATAAGCACCCTTCCTGATAAATCAAATCAAATCAAATCAAGTTTATTTATATAGCCCAATATCACAAATTATACATTAGTCTCTGTGGTCTTTACAGCCTGTACAGGATACAACCCCCTCTGTCCTTAGACCCTCACACCACACAAGGAAAAACTCTCTAAAAGAAACCCAACAATTAAAGGGGAAACATGTTCTAAACCTCAGGGAGAGACTGAGGAGGATCCTCTCCCAGGACGCACAGACTAATAGATGACGTGTGTACAGAATAAACAACATAATAAAAATACAACATAGACAATCCATGCGACAGAAATGAGGATGTGATCGTATATGAAAAAGATGGCTCCTGGAGGATGTCAATAAAAAGCTTCCCGGTGTCTCCAAAAAACAACAAAACAAAAACAACTGGTCGACAACCAGCAGGGCACGTGTGTTTTGTACTACCATTACAGCACACTGGCAGACTCAGTCAGCATGACACACTCCCACAAGCAGTTCCCCTCTGAAGCCGCATGTGTTCCGGCTGCAGCAGGAAACCTTTAGCAGGCGAGATGCAGTATTAGACTTAAAAATATTGCCATGCTTTACAGATGAATATTTCACCAGTGGTGGAAAGTAGCTAAGTACTAAAGTTCAGTTTACTTGTTTAGGTACTTGTTTACTTGTTTACTTACAATGTTATGCTACTTTGTTCTTCTACTCTACTACACACAGAGTTATAAGTAATAGTAATAAGTATAAGGAGTGCCTTAGTAACCGAGTGTTTACAACGCATGCCACACAGCCGTAACATTGCCGGTTTGATTCCGGCCGAGGACCTCTGTTGCAAGTCCTGCCCCCCCTGCCCCGTCCCCTGTCTGCCTCTTCACTGTCAACTCTCCAATAAAGGAGAAAAAGCCAACCAATAATCTTAAAAACAAAATCAAAACAAATGCTAAAATACACCCTGAAAGACTTTTGATACGTGAAGTACATCCTTTTATCCTTTTATTTTGAATGCAGGACTGTAATGGGGCATTTTTCACACTGTGTTATTGCTAGGTTACCTAAGTATATAATCTGAGAACTTGTTCCACTACTGGTAGCAGGTTGTCAGGGTTGTTTCTACCACATAAGCTTCTGGGTTTGAAAATGAGGTGATCTGATTTTCTTGAGGCAGCCAAGTCAGAGATATAGAAAAGCACAAGCTGTGCACAGGTATTGTTTTCAGGAAGTGTTGACTTCCAACATGGCTTCCAGGGGGTTACCTGAAGGCACTGATACTTTCATTAACAATTTAACTTTTGATCTATCAGTGTTTGGCACTGATAGTGATCCTGTTGTCTCCGGCATGTGTTGTATGTGGAGGTGTTGAGAGGAGAATTAATTGATAACACTGCATGACTTCTTCAGTCTGTGTGTGTTTGAACCCAGTCTATAGAGATCAGGGATGAAATGATTACTTGTGATGACTTTGATCGGATAGTGGGGATGTTTTGAAGTGGGGTGTATGAGGTACTTATCCACAGTCAGTGTATTACCTACGGTAGATGGTTTGGAGAACAGACGGGAGTACGAGCATGGAAGCAAAGTACTGCTGTAGACGGGGGAAGCAGCATAAAACATTTCAGCTACATAAAACAAAGGCCCACCTTAAAAAAAAAATCAATATCAGTTTAAGTGTACGCTATATTTAGAATATTTTCCCTGTGTTACCTGGCTGTCAGAGAGCCATTTCCTCAGCAAAGCCACCAGACCCCCTTGATAAAAAATAATTTTTACCTAGAAATAAGCCACACGCGGGAGTCCCTAGTCTATTGCTGCCTCGATCGGTTAGTTAGTTAGAGTTATTGTGTGACTTTGGTTCGTTCGTGTTCGGGTTTTGTAGGCTGGGTCTATTTTTTAGGCGTCTAAAATGTGTTTTGCTGCTGCCCCAGCAGTACACTGCTTTGCTTCCGTGTCCGTACTCCTGCTTCATCAGACTAGGGCTGCCAACCGCCATCTACTGTAGGTAATATACTGACTATGGATCATACACACAACTCATACAACCCCACATCCAAAATGCCTCTTGAGCAACAGTGGCTGTTAGTCATTCAGTTTGACGGTTACCAGTTACCAGTCATTTTCTTTTTGCTGTACTTTTCTTATTCCTGTCCCTTCGCCTCATTCCGTTTCCTTTCTGTGCATCTGTCTGCTCGGCCCCTCGTGTATGTCTGTGTGTGTCTGTGTGTCTGTGTGTCTCTGTGTCTGTGTGTGTGTGTGTCTGTCTGTGTGTGTCTGTCTGTGTCTGTGTGTGTGTGTGTGTGTGTGTGCGTGTGTGTTTGTGTGTGTGTGTCCTCCTCCAGATGAAGTGTATGCTCAGAAGCTGAAGGGCAAGGCTCTCAGTGAGGAGCTGGATCTGGCTCTCAACGACATGACTACACTGTAGCTGCTCTCACTTCCTCTTTGCTCCTGTTTCCTGTCTGAACTTTTCTCCGCCTGCTTGCTGTTGTCTTGTTCCATTCCACAGTGGTATCATGATCTAGAAGATTCTAGAAATGCAATGTGCCGAATCCACCCGCTCCCTTCTGAAAGCTGTATGCCTGTCACACAGCACTAGTCTATTCTAGACTAGTTTGTACAGAGAGTTAAGTTATTGCTCACCCAGTCACTGCTGAGTTAAAGTCCTCTCTTTATTCAATCTTCATGTCAACCTGTGATAAATGTATTAAAGCTCGCTTGACTTTTCTGTCTCCTTCCAGTCTTGTCTTCTTTCTCTTTTGTTTACTTCTTCTATTTAACATTTTTAGGCAGCATATAATTCATAAACACCTGCATTGTATCACACTGTAATGTAGTTGTATACAGAAATAAGGATGTTTGACATGTTTTCATGAATTTGTAATATACATTATTATTATTATCACACCCTTCTTTGAATCAAAGGAATCTTTGAGGAAAACCTCACTAAGGTTCTAAATTGAAGAAAATAATCTTTACTTAAAGTTACTGTGAGGAGTTTTTATAAATTATAAAACCGTTTCAATGTAATACTGATGCCTCTTTACAACCTACATAACCAAACAAGACCTTCAGGGAGAAGATTGGATATTTTTTATACAGCTATTCTAATTGCTTGTCCCCGCGTCCGATTCCCTGCGACATCAGACCAAACGATCTATGGCAGGATCAGCATAGAGAAAAATAAAGAATTGATTAAAGAACAAAAAAAAGCTAAAAGGGGCCGTGAAAGATTACGGGGCGACCTTGGCCGGTCCTTCAACACATTGAGAGAATTGCAGGATTTAAAAAGCGACCCTGAGTTGGCCCCACTTCCTCCTGTTTACTTCGTGTCACCATCGTCAAATTACAGTTATTAATCTTACATAGCCACAAATAGATCCATTACCTCACTGCTATGCATCCTGCAAACAGCTGTGTTTAAAAGGTCAAATGGCATTAAAAATAAGTTGCGTCTTTCTTTCACTCGCTTCCAAAACAAATGCAAGCGCGAGCCAGGTCAAGATCGTGGTGTTCACGGAAACACTTTGTCGCCGAAATCAACACAAAATGTAATCGCTTTAAGTTTTAAAGAAACATGGTGATTGCTGATGAGCATTCATGCAGCATGGAGAGAAACACACAGAGCACCTGCCCCCCTCGGCCCAGGGATTTCATACTAAATGGGCGACCGAAAGGTGAGTAGATCACACATCGAACACGAGGCCGATGGGCAAATGGCAAATTGGATTCCAGGTTTTTTCTGGATAAGACCATTTATACTTCCATCACATGAAGCCCATCTGAAGATGGGGGGCGGTGATTTCCCATGTAACTCCCCACTAGGCTGTGCTCCCCTCATGACATTTCATCAGACCAAGTTGTGTCCCATGGGTAGTTTCACCCACAGGGGTCATTCAAGGCTAAATAGTCCGTCTCAAAACAGAGCTCGTCGTCAAGGCAGAGATCCACCATATCAAGATATCAACTAAAACTAAACACTAGTATCTTGTATTTTCTTTGCATATATTTATATTTTCTTCTAGACTGTCCTAGGAAGCATCCATCACTGGTGTATGAATACCTTATAAATCATTACAGAATTACAGTCACACATAAGGATATATTTCAGTTGACCTTTCCCTCCAATCTAAAGCTTCGTATACATGCTAAGAAACTGAAAATGTTAGTGCTTCACCTGGACCTGTGTATTGAGCTGCCACTCACTCACACACACATACACACACACACACACACACACACACACGTGTGTGTTGCTCAAAGCAGACATACAGTATGTCTGCAGTTCAGTTCAGACTTCAGACCAAATGTGTCAGGCTTCAGTTTGGAAAATGTGTTCAGTGTAGGCATTATATATATATATATATATATATATATATATATATATACTGTATATAGTTTTCATGAAGCTGGAACAGGCAGAGTGGAATACATTACATTTTACATTATTTTTAAAACACCTGAAATCATAATGTCTTGGTTTAAACATGAAAATGTAAATAACGCAAATAAAAATATTCAACTAAAAGAGACTACGGTAAATAGAATAACAGTGACATTTAGTATTTCAACATTGCACAGGCACTGGAACGGCTTTGGACTGCTCCATATCTGTCATTTACATCCGGCCGCGTCACACCCACAGTCCTGTTCTCCCCGCTCGGACACCTTGGACCAAATAGTAGACAGTTCCAACCTTATGTGACCTCAGTGAGTGTGATTTGCAAATGGCATTCGTGTTTTGTAACTTTTCGATCGCCACACTGAAAAAATTATCTCACTTTCCTTGAGGAATTAGGAATATTGTTGGAATTATTTGGAGCCTGAAAGTCTGCCGTGCCGTCTAATGGGATCTCACGTTGTGACGACACTGCAAGACACAGCTGTTCCTCACACAGCCCTACTTCACAGCTGAGCTCACTACTCTCTTTGCTGATTGTAGAGTCACACATGTTGAAGTGAGCAGATGACTGTCAGATCCGCCTGCATTCGTGTTAAATAACCATAAACCAGGAATCGATGAAAGTTCAGTGACTGCATGTGAAGCTTTGATCAATGCATCACGACATTTGCTGCGGCGCACACTGTGAAAAAGGTACATACTGAGAAGCCTTTGAATAAACACTTGTTGGTGAGGTGTGTGTTCGTATGGCACGAGTGTGATATCTAATATTGGGTTGGATTTACTATAGGTCTCAGTGAAGAATAACATGGAGACACTGTCACGACAAGTTATAGATGTGACTGCCTTGATGCAATCCGTGACAGAGGCGGATTTCATTGTGACAGTGATGCTTTCACAAATGAATTTCATTTGAAACATGTTTTGTACTTTTTAAGTGTGAGAAATAGTTTGTGCGGCACAGTATGAATAGATGTGGTGAGTTCAGTTCATGTTTTGGGAATTACTGTAAAAACGGTGGTTCAGAAAATGAGCTAAAACAACTGAGAAAAACCGGTAAGTCTATATTTTATAGTAGTACTCATTTCCTAAACATTTTACAGATTTACTGATTAAATGATAATTGTAAAATAAGGCATAATGGAAATAATCAGAGTAATAAGTACTCAATTACACCAGTTGTTTTTCTCAGGGAACTTCCTAGGAAATAATTAGAGAATGATGAGGAATTTACAGTTTTGTAAAATAAAATGTTATGAAACAACGCAGTGAAATGTTAAAGCAGGTTTGCGACGTTCTCCTGCAGCATTTCATCATTCTCTTTATAATCCTCTAAAACCAGCAGATTGAGCTCCTCGTCTTGTCTTTTTAGCGAACCCTTTTGATGGTTGTTCAGTGCACAGACTGCAGAACGACTGTGTTGAACTAGAGGGCCTCTTGTTTTTTTCTGTATCTCCAGTTCCAGACAGGAAACTCACCTGTGACTTTGTTCCCTCCTCCAGAGAAACTGGCCCAGGCCAAAGAAGAGAACCTGGACATGCACCAGGTGCTGGACCAAACCCTTCTGGAGCTCAACAATCTATAGAGACCCATTCAGAGCTAGGTGAAAGACAGCAGCAGAAAAGAGCTCCCAGCATACACCTGTACAGATGGAATCTTAATGCGCCCTCCACAGTTGTTATAGTAAAAAGCAAGTCATTAGAGAATTAGTTCAGAAGTAAAGCTATGGAGCCCCTGAAGTGACATGAGCAAGAAAGTGTCTATTGCAAACTGAAAGCTCTTTTGTGTGCGCTAGAAACTGTTGCAGGCTCTGTAGGTCATCAGAAAGATCTTCAATCATCAATACCAACGTTTTTTGTGTGCACTTGAACGTCACTCATGGACACAACTATCTTTTCTGCTCGAAAAAAAGCTTCTCTTTGACCAAACATGAAGCATTTCTCATTGGACATATTCCAGAGGTCACGTATGTATTGTCGTCTTTTAAGAATAATGATTTAAAAAAAATAAAAAAACTTGTACTAGGGCGTTGCTAGTGCACACAAAGAACATTTCTCCTCTCTCAACAGAGTTTCTGGTACACACTGGAAAACTTTTAGTTTTTATGTTTTTCCTTTGGTTGATATAGTGTGATACAGGAATATCCAAGATATGTCAAAGACTGACAACAGCAACCCTCAGACGACCTTGTTCATCTTCAAATACACACATAATGTATGTTGTAGTGTATATTTTTTAGTCCAATTGAAAACACACATTTCATTTTTAGGCAGGCATAGATTAGGTATTAGGTATAGATCAGATTATTAATGTATTCAATTATTAATAGAACAAACTAGCAGAAATATATGTGGGACTGATTTTACATGTCAAAAACTGAATTGAATAAAGTGCTGGGTGCTGTAATGCTGACATCTAACCTAACTGAATAAAGGTTTTATGTTTTGAAAAATCAAAAATGCATTCCTGAAATGATATATATTATAATTGTAAGATGTCTTGGCGATGTGTTGACTTTCTACAGGGAGGTACATTTTAAGAATTTCATTTAAAATGTCATTCAACTGACATTTTGTTAACTTCTCTGACAGAAGGCTATACTGCAGTACTGTTAAACACAAATCATTATTTGCAGTAGTGATTCCTGTCTGTTTTTTTTTTTTTTTACTTTGACATGAATTTCAGTAGTTTCATTGATTGTTTCCGAGTGATTAGTTTGTTGGTTTGTTGTCTGTCAGCAGTGTTACAGCAAAACTACTGGCCTGATTTTCATGAAGGTTGAAGCGGATGAGCGGATCCGAATCACAGTGCAGATACACAAACTATTTTTCACTTCACGTTGACGTTGCGAGAGTCTGCGCTCTCCAAGTGCTCGTCTAGTTACCCATGTACTGATTACAATTATCAGTGCAAACCCCTTTGGATTAAACAAAACGAGTGACGTGATTTCATTGTCTTAGTTTGAGTGGAAATCTTATGGATAAATAACATAAATCCTAAAGAATTACAGCTAGATATCTGTGATGAAGAGGTGAGTGTGACACAGCAGGTCTCACCTCAGTGCTGGTGATTTTAGATAACAATAGAGCAGCAAGCCAAGTGCTTTCACTTTCCCATATACAGTATCTCCATATCTCTGTTTCAAGGGGGTCCCATAACATACACTGACAAGAAATAAATAAAAAGATATACAAAGCACATCCAAAACACATAACACAACAAGGAAAAAGAAAACAATCAACTCAATAACAATAGTAAAGGGTCTTCACAATTACCACCTCAGGGTAGCTAAAGGATCAGACTTTAACAGACGGACAATGATAGCATAACCGACACCACATGTACTTTGTTCTAAGATAAGAGTAAAACATTTTAAATAAGCCACATGAAGAACAAATATGTAAATGATTACAGTCAAACATAAAAGCCCTTTTTCTTAGAGACAAAGGGAACCATAAAGAGGAGCTGATCAGAACGTCCCACTGAGGAATTTGAAGTTTAAAACAATATAAATCTACGGAGCTCTTGGTGCAAAGTAGACATTAGAAGTGGTCAAGTCAACAGTTTGTAACACACCGGTGAGCTCAGCAACACTAAAAGCCCTGAGCGTCTACAGAAGACACCAGCGCTGGATGATCCAACCTTTAGAACCAGCCAAGAGAAGAAGAATCTACAGGAGGTTGGTACTATACCAAGTCCACATAAAGAGAAGACTTCACAAGAGCAAGTACAGGGGGTACAGGGGGTCACCGCAAGGTGCAAACCATTGATACGCCTTAAGAATAAAAAATAAAAAGACAGATTAGACATTGCTAATCTAAAAAGCCAGACAAGTTCTGGAACAGAATTGTGGGACGGATGAAACTAAAATCAACCTGCAACGAAAAAGAAAAAGTATGGAGAAGGCTTGGAACGGTTTATGATATGAAGCATACCCCATCATCTGTAAAACACGGGGGAGGCAGTGTGATGGGCATGCATGGCTTCCAATGGCACTATGTCACTAGTGTTTATTGATGATGTATAGATATACAGTCTGTATAGATATAGTGTCTGCACATTCAGCCAAATCGATTGGACAGCGTTTTACATTTCTTATATATATAATAGGGGGCAGCATTTCACCTCCACTACTGGGTCCATACAATCTACATTTATAGTCGTCAGTTATGAGAAAAAAAAACGAAGCAACTCGAGTTCAGCCAGAACAAGCCCCAGTGTCAGAAGTCACAGCAGCCAATGGCGCGCTGGGTCTCACCTGTGTAGAGGCAACAACAGAAAATGTGCAGCTATGGCTGAACTACAGCTAAATGCTAACTGGAGGTACGTCCATCTCCTGGGGCTGCCGACAGCTCTACGCCCTGCAAAACAGCGTCCCGGCGGCTGTGAGGATGAGGCGAGGGGTCGTTTTCTCCTTTCTGCCACTTTGAATGTAATCCAATAAACAACCTATAAAACAGACACAGAACATAGCTGTATTATTGACAAGCCAGTCAGGCAGCTGTGCTTCTTCTCCCTCTGTACTGAGGCAGACTGGAGCTAACTGCATGTTATTAGCATAACGTGGGCATGTATGTAAAGGGGAGACTCGTGGGTATCCATAGCACTCATTTTCATTCAGATATCTTGAGGTGAGAGGTCAAGGGAGCCCTGTGAATCTAGTTTTTCCTCGCCAAAATGTAGCATAACTTTGTAGTGTGACATGGTAGTATGAAATGGTTGATAACAGTATCTTCACTCGCTTCACCCGCCCTGCCTCTTAAAGACAGTAGTTGTCCATGGCCAGCAGCAGTCCCGCGGGTCTCAGAGGCTTAATTCTCAGAGTTTATTTGTCCAGTCATGACCTCCCTCGATTGAAGACCCTTTTTTTTTTTTCTTTTTTTTTTTATAAATAATATGCTGTAGTAATATATATTTTTTTACTTTTTCAACTTTTCAACAATTCAAATAGTGAAAAGTGAAGTGAAATAGTTACTCAGTTATTCAGGGTGATGACACACATTTTCCAATATCATGGTCAAATTTCACATTCATAGTTAGTTTTTAACTGTGCAGTAAAAATATGTTAAAATATATAATAAATACAAAATAAATGGTCCTGTGAGATTGAAAAAAATGTTTTATGAGGCATCTCACAGAAAATAAATAACGACAACAATTCTAATTTGATTCAATAAATGAAAAGACAAAAACAATTATTTAATTATGAAAAACTTAGAGAAAAAGTATAGTTCTGAATATCTATAAGAGGCCTACTAGAAAATATATGAGAAAGTTGTTTTGCTCATATAAACCTTAAATCCTAAATTTCGAGTCTGTGATTGTGTCACGACCTCAGACACAGGGTAGGAGGACTCAAATGCACGACACCGGAGACAGATGTAAAGTTTAAAATAAAAAACTTTACAAAAGGTAGTACCAACTCAAAAACGCTCACAAAGAGGATTTACCAAAAACTCTGAGATACTGCCGATACACTGGTTCATGACACGAGTAGACAGACATAAGTAGACGAAGTGACACAAGACAAGGGGAGACAAGACAGTGGGCACAGGTGGAAACTATCAGGGGCGGGGCAGACAATGATGATGGCGGTGATGATGATGATTATAAACACACAAGGGCCTTAAGTCATTTTTTAAATTTATTTAATAAATATAACCTGCTATAGTTAGTGATTTTTGGTGTATGCCTGCCTTTTGTCTCTCCGTTTGACAGTATTTTTTTTGTATCCCTGCTTTGCTTAGTTGGCACTGTTGTGTTCTTTTAATTTGAAATAGAAACGCATAGAAATCAATTTCAGAAAACTTCTCTTCATATTAACTGTATTTATTTCATGATGATATGGTATACATTACAAAAGTACTCAGCTGAGGACCTATTTCACTGTCCACAGAGCACATTAAAGTAGTTCCTCTGTCTCACAGATCTCTAGTTTACAACATATCTTATACCCGCCGCCTTTCAGGTATAGTCTTCTCCCATTGGTTGGCTGGGGCCAGGTCCTATTGGCCCCTTGTTGGCACTTAGGCGTGTCCCCGCCTCTCAGCGCTTCTCTGCTCCAATCAGATCTTCAGTCACCCTTTTAGGTGGTGTACTCTTCTGCTACACAGTTTACAAATATTGCTTCTTATTTCACAGTAGATTGGCCACTAAGTTACTTAATTCAATATCATCTTACATATTACATCTAAATAAGGAACAATAAGGCACATTGTAACAGTTTACATATTGATTATTCTCACAGCACAAACGTCAATTGTAGACATTCAACTTCAATTAATCAACTGTATGATTTTTAAAGTTGAAGCAACCACAGTAACATAGTCACATTACGTGTCCCTGTATTGAGTCGTTGCCAAGAGGTTCACGATCCTGTACGGGACGTGCGTTTCCTTGTGAACACGAGGGGCGGAGACATACTGGAAAACAACAGTGAGAGAGGGACGAGGCCAAACCGGAAACCTCCTATTTGTCATAAGTGCTTCACAGACAACTTATCTGACAAATCACCAAACAGTATGTCTTCACGGAGAATGTAGGCAGATCCCTAAACTGTCACCAGCAGCAAAGAGAAAAGCTGTGGGTCCATCAGTATGCTGTGAGATCGCTGAAGTATGGCGCAGCACCGCAACACTGTTGCGACATAAGTTTCTCTTGACGGGAAGTGGGTGGACCTACCCCAGAACCACTGGACTGGCACTGGACGGGACACATATGACTGCTAAAATGATTGTTTCGGCGATTGTTAGGTTTTAGAAATAAAAAAAGATGGCTTTGATCTAATAGAGATTACAGGGAGCAACATTTAAGCCAGCTAGGTAAGTAACAACATCTTGCTTTTGATTGCGGAAACAATATGGCGTTAGCAGGGATGGCAATGAGCTCTCAATGCTAACCTACATAATACATTCGCAACGCTGTGACTTTGACGTTACGTTGTGTGCCGCACGATACCATCGTCGTTTGTTTAGTTTGACCACAACTTGACGATACGTTAGCCGCTATTAGCTAACACTGTAATACATTATATATATATATATAGTATATAATACGTTAGCCTAACTATCTTAGCGAAATGCATTCCGAAGGGACAAGATAAACAACCACCAACCTTATGTCGGCGTTACGCCATGACTGGTTACTGAGACACATTTGTAAAGTTTCTAAAGTTTTAGACATAACTGACGCTGTTTCTTTTATGTCCCCAGTCAGTCCTCGTCATGGTGTCTGCGGGAGAGCTGTTGCTGTTAGCCTGCCTTGCCTCTGCTCTACCTGCCAGAGGTGGTCAGTACCTTTTCCATTTGAACGTGTTGTCTCTCAGTTGACATATGAACGGCAAACTGAATGTCTCCTCAGTATTGCTGTCTGCATGTTAAATGTCCCCTCTGCTGCTGCCCTGTGTGGACGCAATAGGCCCACCATTAACACTTAAACTATGATACGCATCATGTTTATATGCGACAGCAGGAAAACACAGGTGGAACTACTCACACTAACAATGGCTGCGCTCTATTTACATGCTTCAATTCAGGGGCTCTGTTATTATACATCTGTTGTTTTTTTTCTTCCTGCTATGGCAAGTTAGTATGTCTGCCTTGAAATTTTTATTTTGCCATGTTTGCTTCTTTAAGCAACCTTGTAAAGTAAATTTAAAAATAAATAATAATGTTGCTGTCCAATTTCTCTCATCAAAAAACATTTTGAGTTGTTTATCTGAACATTACATTTATAGCGTTTTCAGAAGATGACAACCATTTGGTGATAGCCCCACAGTCTCCTGTGCTAGAGGTTGGGACTAACTTCACAGCTACATGCATGATCATCAACTCAGTGGAAGTTACATCAGATGATCTCTACTGGAATCTGGCTAAGACTACTGTATCCAAAGAACACTACACCAAGATCAACGGATCAGCTCTCAGTGTCACTATCCCAATCACCAGTGAAAAACCTAAATGGTTATTTTGCCTCTGCAAGAAAAAGTCACCCTATTTGGTCCTAAACGGAGGCAAATTTATTCACGGGATCTACCTTACAAAAGGCTGTAAGTTGTAGCACTTATGACCTATAGCTGTTCTCTAACCACCTGTGTTTAATGCTTTATAGGTTTGGTCATTGTTTCTATTCGTTATGATCACATTATACTATAGACCGTTTTCAGAACTGTAAATGAGGACAGATATTTTAGTTACTATCTAGCAGACCTACATTCTGTTTTGAATTAATCCTATTGTAGTTGTGGACTCACCTAGGTTTACTGTGATGTACTTCTAGTTTTATTTAGATTTTCTGTGGCTAAGCAATAATTTAGGCTGAATTCAAGCTTGAAACACCCTGAGAAAATAAAGGAGAAACATATGTGATTAAAACTGCCCACCCTCAGTCTAATCTTTGAGTTGTCTCTCAAATATTTAAATAACTATGGCTGTGAAAAAAGGGCACACAGACAAATAAAGTTAATAAGATGTCTGTGTGCTGTTTGTCTCATTGTCAGATCGTCCAGGGAAGCCTGAGAATGTTTCCTGTGTGGCAGTTCAGCAGGTAAAGTACATCTCTTCAACCTTCAGCTGTGAGTGGATAGCAGTAGGACGTCAAACCACAGATGTCCCTACAACATACACACTGAATATTTCAGTCGAATCGTGAGTATACTGATATCGATTTAATTCAATAGGCTTTATTGGCATGACTTTTGACATGTGTTCCCAAAGCACAATTATGATTTTGAAAAACAATGAATGAAATGAGCAACAAAAAAAGTGTATGTATGTTTATTTATTATTATTATTTTTTAATATATACATACACATATGCATACATACATACATATGTGTGTACTATTTTAAAAATAACGTGATGTCAAAGGGATCGAACTCTTGATGATGATGATCGTATAATTACAAGGTGACGGTTAATCACTGCTGCAGCCAGTGAGAACTGACTCCGTGGTATTATTTCAAGCCATTACCTTTTGCTTTTCATCAACTGACAGATTAAGCCAGCCCTGTTCCAGATTCCATGTCTGAGGGGTTTATATCAGAATGCTATTCATGCCTTGTCATAGGTCAAAATGTCCTTCTTATAACATATAGTAGGAGGTTGGAAAGTTGGACTATATCAAAAATGATGTATGTATGGTTGTGTAGGCCTTGCTGTTGAGTTGCTCTAAATGGTATTAAAATCTTTCGTTGACAGCGGTCGCACCTATAATGTGTCCACAAATAAAAACCGTGCCCAAGTGGAGTTTCTGGACAGCTACCCCCATTTCATGAAACTGGATATCTCGGTGAAGGCACACAATAAACTGGGAACGATAGAGTCTGAGCATCTGATTAAATATGCTGACTGCTTTGGTAAGTTTCATTATGTTGTTGTATGAGTAAGGTTTGCACAGTGCGGCCATCTTTATGTCTGCTTGTTCTGACCTAGTCTTGTCTAAACCATGTACTCACAATGCTGGTTCGGCTTGTTGTGTCTTGTTGCAGTAAAAACAAACCCTCCATCGGACATCAGAGTCTTTTCAGAGAAGAGTTTTCCCACCTCCCTTCTGATAAACTGGACCCACCCTATTCCTAGAGCATATGTGACATTAACATATCAAATAAGATTCTGCCAAAATGGATCTCAAAGTTGGACCTATGTAAGTATGTTGGTCTCATGCTTCCACTCACAGTAACCTCTCATAGTGTGCATTTTCATCATAGCAAGAAAAGCAGAAGTGGAACTAATGATATTAAGGTTGTCGGTTCTATTTCAGTGTCCCACTCTTTTCAATGAGCTAGCATGCACTGAAGCACATGGACCATATATGGCCATCAATAGTGTTATTATATTTATCTAGAAAAGTCTCCAAAGTCTGCCAACTTTGATATTGGCTGTAGAAAATGTCTGCCACATTTTTTTATTTATTTATTTATTTTCTCCAATTAACACTTCTTTAAGAATGTGTATGAACAAACACTATAACTTGGAACAGCAGTTGTATTAAAAACCTTGAATCAATTGATTAACGCTGATAAACTGTTTGATTTCTAAAAAGTTTGACTCGCAGAAATGTTTGTTTTCGATGTGCTTGAAATAATCCACGTAAATGAATAATTAGGAATATAAGAAAATATCTGTTTGTCTGTCCACCGCTTTGAATCCAGACAGAAATACTACTTTAATTATTCCAATATGTTGTACACTACTATATTGACATTCCCATTGTCCTGGACTGTACAGTAGTTTGTGTTCAGCGCTCATTTGAGAATGTATCTGAAAGCAGCGCTGTGCCTGAGCACAGCCTCAGAGCCACCAGCATCGCAGTACAATCTGTCAACAGATGCTGCTGCTTCCTTCTCTCTTCTATTTCTGACCGAGTAGCTGCTCAACATGCGTTTACTGCCTTTAGTGGTTTTAAAATGTGTCATTTACAATTTATTATGGGACCTGTATTATTACCATCAGTAACCACGGGTGGCACCACATCAACCAGGATTGGAATCTCCAGAAGTATATCTTTTAATGTCAATGTGTTTTATCCGTGGATTATCTTTATTTATTTGTCTTTTGTCCTTTTAGCCAGGTACATATTTTTTGTGTTACTTTGTGCGTGTGGATGCCTGGTCAACCGATAAGTCTGCTGTTTTATTCTTTTCTAATTATTTGTTGCCAAAATCAATAAAATAAATGTGTTTAATGTCCTTTAGGTACCTCGTGTGGACACTGCCATGGACATACAAAGCTTCAGACTCCAGAACCTTCACTCAGACACAGTATATATCACTCAGGTGGGCTGCAAAAATGCTAAAGAGGGCTACGGACACTGGAGCGATTGGAGCCTCAACTCTACGAAGAGAACACCGGAGGACCGTGAGTTCAGACTATTTTCACTAAGTAAAAGTATTTGACCATCAAATACAACATGGTGCTCAAAGACTGCTTTGTAGTGTAAATGATGTTATACCTGATGAACACGTATGAGTCCTCGAGAGCTTCCTCACATCCTTCTTTAATCAGAACTTAAAGCAGTGACATCAAATTAAGCAGTCAGTGTCTAATATAGTGTCTAAGATGTGCTGTTCAAAGCTACTGTCAGGCTGGCGAACACTATTTGTGCACATTTTCGTTCGTTGATCGTTCCCCAGTGGTACGTCAAAAGAAAATTGATATATAGCAAATTTACAGTGGTGAAAAGACTTGCTGAACCTGTGAATATGCCCACTTTAATGTTGAGTTGTAGATTTGTAAGATATGGTGTAAACTAAAAGATTTACTTTCCCTTTTGTTTCCCTTTTGGCCTAGGACCAACAAGTAAACCGGATTTATGGAGAACCGTAGCTGAGGTTGATGGCAAAAATGAACGACAAGTGCAGATTATTTGTAAGGTAAATTCCCACATCACATTCAATTTAACACAAACCAACTGTTACAATTTATGATACTAATATTACACTAATGATGCTAATATGATACTAATATTACACTAATGATGCTAATATTACACTAATGATAC
>CALSBV010012170.1:3839513-3878456 GCA_943590825.1 Bovichtus diacanthus
TAATGATGCTAATATTACACTAATGATACTAATATTACACTAATGATACTAATATTACACTAATGATGCTAATGATACTAATATTACTACACCTAATGGAAATGTCATGGAATTTTGAGAATTTGAGAAAACAGAAAGATAGTAGAAATAATAGATATTTTAACACTATTTAATGAATAACATGATTTTTTTCTTCCAATCCCACAATGCTCCAGCAGACATGCGTTCACTCGGGTATGACCACAGGTGCTCTCGGCCACAGTAGTATGTTGTCTTATACTATGTTGCAGTCTGCACAGGGACAATACATAAAAGATTTGAATAGACGCACTAAATTTGGGTTTTGTGAAAAAAGGCTGTGAAAGGTCTCACCGTGGATTCATCCTGTTGCACTGCCACTGCTGTGGGTCCCATGTCCACTCAAAAAGTTTGAGAAGTAACGACAGCTGCCGACATTACAATGCCTTGTTTTCTGTTCCTACACATGTTAAATGCAGCTTTGGAGTTGTGGGAAAGTTGTATTTTCTCACCTTTTGATGAAGCTAAGATAGCCTGCACTGGGGACACAGAAATTATATTGATATTGATTTCCTCAGCTCAGGTTAAGACTCCGAGTAAGAGAGGAAACTAAACCGTTATACTCAAAACAGGGTCGGGAAAACCGGGAATTTTTATCTTTCGTATTAAACAATTTCCCAGAAGAGTCTAAAACTAACAATATATTTATACAATACAGTTTTGTCTGTAGCCAACTCATTTGTCTAATAACTATTAAAAGCACATGCATTGCATTTGGTGGAATATTCCTTCAATGGGATTTAACAAGGTGAGTTAGTTTCAGCTTGACATACTAGCAGAGCGACATGAACACAGGAAGTGCAACCTGACTCAGTCCCAACATGGAGCTACTGTCAGGGATAAAGAGTTGTTTCAGCTTAAACTCCACTCACTGTGTTGAGTGAATGTGTCTTTAACAATGAAGTTCTGTTAAACAAAGGAATGAGCAATTTCAGACTGAGGGTCAGCCTTCTCCTTTTAAATTAGTTTTTATCATCATTAAAAGGGCTGAATACACAATGACATACATTTAATGGTAACCAAAAGAATGTTTAAAAGTTACCTGAATTGGTTTCTCTGAGATAATTGCATCCCAGCTTCTTAAGGAAAGCGTTTTTGTAGTTCAGTCGGTTGTTTTTTTGAGTTGATGCCGGAAGCTAACACAAGGGTGTGACTTTTTTTTTTTTCCTCCTTCCAGGATCCTGTGTTAGCCAATGGGAGGATAACAAGATTCGACATAAAGATTCAAGAGCAAAAGGATAAAGTCAAGAATGGAAGTTTGGGGTGGGAGCGCATCCCAGTCCACAGGTCCGACAGCAGCTCTGGGCAGCGGGAGATCACGCTCCTTAAACGGATGAGCCTGCCTGACAAGAAACGTGTTAAAGTGTACGTCACCGCTATCAATTCAGTGGGGAAATCTGCTGAGGCGTCGTTGGTCATCTCAGAAAAAGCACACGGTATGTTTCCATGTTGACTCTTTGAGTTAAAAAGCACACCTGCAATTTGAATCTGAACTGCTGCATGTAGTATTTTCAGTGTGAAGTGGCACACCAGCAGGGAGGACGATACTGTCACATGTCATATCTAACATCCCAGCTGCTGTGAGGAATTCTTCTAGTGAGCCACATCTTTTTCGGTGCAGTTGTCAGTAGAAAGAGATAACGTTAATTGTTGAGATGTAATGTCAATATCTGGAAGCAACAGTCGTAGAAACCGAATCTAAACTATCCTGGTGAGGAGTGCATATTCACAAACCAGACAAAAACTATGTCGTCCAATCTTTATTTCTTAAGGACTTTTTGAGTTATGTCTTTTTTATAAGTAGAGAGAAAACAGGAAATGAGGAGAGAGAGAGAGATGGGGGAACACAATTTATTTCCGCTCATATGTTGCTAGAGTTAAAAATAAAGGATCTAAGGCACACAAAGGCTTATTTCTCTCAAAGTTTGCTCCCAAACTAGTTCAAATCTGTTTTATTTACCATGTGTCCTTTGCCCAAGGTTGTGTTATCATCATCTTGATGATCCACACCTGTCTGCTGGATGGATTATCTTGACAAAGGAGATCTGTGTACGGTAAGTGCTCACTCGCACAGATTCTAATTTGTGCACAACGTTCCAGAGAAATAAGCCTTTTGTGCATCGAAAAGGTCGTAGGTCTTTCATTTCAACTCATAAAAAATGAGCGTTAAAATAAAGATTTTGGGTTTATACGTTTTGTTCAGTCTATCCAGCCCAGTTGACATGCTCACCGAAATCATGGCAACTGCTCACAGACACGCTCTGCTCACAGACACGCGCTGCTGCAGCTAATAGTTGCATTTTCCTGACTGTTGTGAATGCTCTCTTTCATAAGTCCTCGTCACTGCGGACCCCACTGAAAACAATGTGATATCAACTGTATTTGCATGTGTTACAGAGCCCCCCCCAGTTGAAGAGCTGAAGGTGTGGCCCCACGGGGGCCAGCTGTGGCTGGAATGGAGCCCCCCCAACGGTACATCTGTGTCAGAGTATGTGGTGGAGTGGGTCAGTGGTGATCACACAGACTGGCAGAGAGAAAACAGAAACACCAGCCTCACTGCCATCAAAGGTAATCTCTTCCCTCTAAACAGAAGTAACTGAGTGGAGTTTGTGATGCGAGTTCAACACTCCATTACAGGGATATTTATCACAAAATATGTCCTCATTGAGAACGAACTGCCCACCCCCCTGTAGTTGTTTGAAGTGGCTGTAATCATTGTGTGGTTTGATCAGCTATGGAGAGTGCGCTGTCAGCTGGGATGTACACAGATGCAAGAGATTCCAATAATAAGTTATCTCCTAGGTTTCACTTTCTTATTCTTGTCTTTTATATTCTTGTCAAACTATTTGTTGAGCATGATCCATCTGTACTAGTGTGTGTGTGTGTGTGTGTGTGTGTGTGTGTGTGTGTGTGTGTGTGTGTGTGTGTGTGTGTGCGTGTGTGTGTGTGTGTGTGTGTGTGTGTGTGTGTGTGTGTGTGTGTGTGTATACATAAAGATTTTTCCCCTACTATTCCAGTCAGTCTTTGGTTTCCACTCACTCTATAAAGTTTGAAAACGGACTCAGAAACCTGCTTACGTTGTGTGATTCATCAGTCAGAAACAAGTCTGCATTCGCCTTCATGTTATTTATAGTTTCAGTGCAGATTGATAAGAAAAGTCTGCACTGCATTACCTCTTCTTTTTTCTTCTCTGCTGTGAGAAATGTGTAAATCCAAAGTGACAGCATCTTCTCTCAATGAAGGAACTAACATTAACTCTTGATCTCAATGTCAAATAGGCAACCTTGAGAAGTTTGTTTGCTACAATGTATCTGTGTATCCAATATACTCTGGATGGACTGGAAAGCCAGCAAGCATAGCAGCCTTTCTGGAGCAAGGAGGTAAGGGGACACGCCAATCATCCGAGACACATTTCAAGTAGTCATTGTATTTAAAGTCTTTTGAATATTAAAAGCAGACCAAAATTGGATTATAAAAATACTATTAGCCACTCAAACATTCCTTATTTTATAGATATATGTGAAAACATGAGCAAGTTGGCATCCATTTTACAGTTTATGCAACTTATTACTGTTCAGTCAGTATATCAGCTGATATACTGGCCTGACAACAACAACCTCTTCATTTACACAGAACTGTATGCAATTATTATAAAACAATAATGAGCCACGATTAAAATTATTTATAATGGACTAATTGATTTATACTGTAGGACAAAGTTCCTGCAGGGATGTTGTCATTTAGTCAGTCATTTTTATTTATCATTCAATCACTTTTTCCTTTGCTTTTTTTTTATTTAATTTTTTTTCACTCTTGAGCTTCTGCAGTGGGATCAATAAAGTTCTAACCTTTTCTTAACCTATGACCTTGCAGCTCCATCAGAAGCCCCCGCTGTTGATCTGAATGGTAAACCAGGACGTAACGAGGTCGAGCTGGTGTGGAGGGAGATCCCACTACGCAGCCAGCGAGGCTTCATCACAAACTACACCATATTCTATACAAGTGGAAGTCAAATACATGGTACGTACCTCTCACATTGTGTCCTGCACAGGCTTCCAGCTGTCTATTAACTGTTCCACTTTAAGAATGATTTTAACATGCATAACCCCAACATTTTCTAGCAGCTGACTTCTGTTTTGCTCATTTCAAATTATTATTATTTAAAACATTTTTTTTTAGAAATAACAGTGCCAGGCAACACCTCCTCATGCACTTTGAAGTCATTGTCGGGCAACACCAAGTATGACGCTTGGATCAGGGTTTCAACCATCCGAGGCTCAGCCAGAAGCTTTAATCACTCCTTCACCACTCTGAAATATGGTGAGTGGAACCTTTTCACACAATCAACTGTCCTAAAGTCAATTTCTTACTTTTCCATAGACATATTAGACTGTGAAACAATATAAAAAAAGCCACAGACGTCTAGCATACTGATACAGCTTATTGATACTTATGACATGGTCTGGTTGGCAGACAACTCTTCATTTCAGAATACATCATGTTTTGAGAAGAAGCATCATAATATTGTGAGGAGAGAAAAAAAGCTTTATTTTTAAGCTGTAGTTGAATAACGTCATAATATGATGACAAATGTTGTAATAATGCAAGAAAACACACTTTTTGTAGATAGTGTTGCAATTGTTGGCATTTGCGTAAACGGGATGTGTCCATTTTTAGGGATGTAGAGGATTTGTTGCGGTTATATGATGGCACAGTTTTCACAAATTATAAATATAATATAATAAAAGTTCAGCAGCAGACAACGCTTTTGTTTTGTGATCTGTTCCTATCCAGACATGCACAAAGCCATGGCTCCAGATCTTATTTAGCTGCACGTGTGACTTTGCTCATTTGCATCTGTTGTCTATGTAAATACCCCACTAACTTCACAAGTTGCAATTTTCTTAAAAGTAAGCTTTCAAAATTCCTTCAGTCTATATTTAACAACCAATTAAAGCCATTTTTAGCCACTCCTGAGAAACATGATCACGTTTAATATTTTCTCAGACTACTGATGCTGTACTTTTTTTTTAATTAATTTTTTTACCCAATGTTCCTTTTTTAAATCAAGCAAGGTCTTTGTATAAGCTAAGGAGAGGAATAACTGCACATGTGATGAAGGGGGCTTCTGTTCCCGCTCCATTTATTGACATGCATATGGCAACTAAACAACTGCTCTGATTGAAGTATATTGACACGGCATTTTCTCTCTGTGCCTAGCTTGGCTTTTTGAATTGTTGGTAGAACGTCTGTCTGTATTGTCTAAACCTCCTGTGTTTCCCTCAGCACCAGGAGAGATGGAGAGCATTGTGGTTGGAGTGAGCCTTGGCTTTCTGTTTGTTGTTCTAATGACCATGCTGCTCTGTGTCTACAAAAAGGATGTGTAAGTTACACTTAAACACTGTTGCTCTTAGAGCAGGGCCTGAAGGGTTTTATTTTTTTATTTATTTTTAACCTGATCCCTGTGTGTTCTATGTTTTACCTAGCTGCAAGACAAATTTCCCCTCTGGGACAATAAAGTTGAGGATGAAGTAGAGCTGGCGCGATTAGTAGACTAATTGATTAGTTGGTCGACAGAAAAATAATTGCCAAATCTTTTTGATAATCTGTTAATTAAAAGTAATTTTTCATGCAAAAATGTGAGAAAATGCTGTTTTCAGCCTCTCAAATATGGAGATCTGCTTTTCTCTATTTTATATCATATTAAAGTGGATGTCGTTGGGTTTTGGACTGACAAAACAATACATTTAAAGACATCACCTTGGACTTTTAACAAACTGGGATGGACGTTTTTCACTATTTTTAATGACCCAACGATTACTCAAGAAAATAATCTACAGATGAAAGGATAATGAAAAATCATTGTTGGTTGCAGCCCTATTGTGGAGAGACACAACACTTGTGTGTGGCCATTCATAACGGCTGTAAACACCTGAGCCCTCAGATGAGGAGCTTGTTCATTCAGTGTCAGTGACCGGTCACCACCGTGGACGGTGATAAATACCAGAAACACTGTAAACCCCTTTGCTCAGATACATTGTGAATGTAAATGTTTTAAAAGTTATTTTAGTGGTATTATTAGCTTTGGATCCACCGTTTTCTAAACTGATTTTTAACCCTCTGTGTTTTCTGTCTCACAGGATCAAGGAGAATTTTTGGCCTCAGATTCCAAACCCTGGAGAGAGCACCATTGGAAACTGGTCTCCTGATCATCCTTTGAAAGTGAGGACTTCTTTTGAACTGACACACTGACAACATGTGCAGTCTTTAGTCTGTTGTAAAAGGTTTGCTCGCACAAAGCAAACTTCTCCAGCTCCAGCCTGCTTTTCATTACTGCAGCTGAACCCAGTCACACTGGGACTGACCACAGCGACTTCACTCTCAAACACTCGGGTGCATCAGTTGCAGCAGTTAAAAGATTCACAAAGATGGGATTGCGGCTCTATGAACAGTGCATCCCTTGCAACCGCTATCTGCCCCGTCTCGAGGTCCGATTTCTAAAAGATATCGCATGTGACAATGATAATATTACAGCACAAACACGGCCATAAAGTTTTGCAGCTGAGGGCAACTTGCCCTTTTTTTTGGCGTCTGATTGCAATTATCCATGTGGCAAAGTATAAATGCGCTAATGAGGCTAATGCGTCGGTTATGAGGGTGACAGTTGGCCTGTGGCCCAAGGGCTTGTCAGAGTACCACCATCCAAACCTACCGGGGGGAAATCCTTTCTTTATTCGTTTAGGCTATATAATAACCTTTTATTTTTCATTCATTTTTTTCCCCCCTCGTGTTTTTTTTCTCATGTATTTTCAAAGGTGACATGTAAGGGGAGCTTATTTCATTTATTTCTCATGACAGCTGTCATTGCATAGTGTCACTGCATCCTAAAATGAATGAGTTTGAGTGCACAGCCCTTATTCCCACCAACTCTCTGACTTTGCTAATAATTTCACTGTAACTGCGTGTGGCTGTTGGTGCTGATCTTGTTTTTGCAATGAGGCTCATTTGCATAGAAAAGACAATTTTGTGCCAAAAGTCTGGATATTACCAAATTCAAATATGTGAAAATGGCATAGGAGCAGTGAGGGTTATTTGCTTGGCAGCGCAGGTGCTTTGAGAATACGTTTTTCTCTTATTTGTGCTGATTTAGTGGCCGCAAAAGAAGCGCAATCCTTTCGTGAATTCTCCCCTCAGTGCCTTGTTCAGGGCAACTTTGACTGATACTCGGTGGTCAATTTTTTTTTTAAAAATATTGGCGTGGCAGTGTGTTTGACGGATGATGTTCTGAATCTGCTCCCACAGTTCAGATGTAGTGCATCACCACGACGATGGTCAACTGTCTCTGGATCGCTGCGATGTTGCATCATACAAGTGTTTTGAATTATCTGTCATTTTCGATGCCGCAGGTGGTAATGCTGTTGAGTTGTATTTTGTTAAACAGACTGATGTTTCTGTCATTTTGTCCAACCCAATCTTTTAAATAATTGAGGCTAGACTAAGTTTGAAGTTCTTATAGAAATATTCTAGCCATATTATTCAGGGCTCGATTTGTTAAACTGAGTGAAATAATGTTGAATAATGGAGCACATCTCCTGTTGCCTTCTTGAGCTGCATCAGCAACAATCGAAAATAAATTTCAAGTTCAGGCTTGTTGTTTTTATGCACACGGATGCTAGGACTGTGTAGTGGACACCTTATTCTCCCCACGCCATCACTGCGCTTCCTGTTTGCACATACCCACCTTAGATCCCATCTGTCAGTTTCCAGTCTTATTTGTTTTCAGTCTGATTTTATAATTAGACTTTTCTCTTCAACTTGTCCTCCTCCACAGGCGGAGACACCAAAGGAGAACTGTCTGTCTGGCATCAGTGTGCTTGATGTGGATGTGTGTGAAGGGAAATGTGTGTTTGAGGAGGACAAGGCCAGCCTGCCTCTGAAGAAGGACAAGTATCTGTCCGAGGAGCACAGCAGCGGCATCAGCGGCTCCTCCTGCATGTCTTCACCTCGCCAGAGTGTGTCCGACAGCGACGAGGGCAGCGACATGGCCGAGACCACAGCCAGCACCGTGCAGTACTCCTCGGTGGTGGCCTCCAATGGTTACAAGGGTCAGACCCCCAACTCCCAACCTCAGCAGGCTATTTTTTCACGGTCCGAGTCCACGCAGCCCCTGCTAGACTCTGAGGAGAACCCAGACATGATGCTGCTGGAGGTCAGCAGACAGTCCCAGCGTCTCACACACACTAGAGGGAACCAAGACGGCAGCAACCCTGCTGACATCAACCAGCTGGAAATGGATCAGCAGGAGGGGGTGGAGCCTCTGGACTTCTGTCCCCTGGAAGAGGACTCTGAGCAAACACCCCCGGACGGCCAGTCAGAAGGAGCAGGCTCCAGCTACATGCCTCAGCTGGGGGGCTACAGGCCACAGTAAGAACACAGACCCAGAGATGACACCCAGGTGTGTCATCTATGTGAAAGGTTCTGTGCTTTTGTAAAAGCGGGACTGTGGAACCTTTGTCTCCCCCCTCTGCAGTGAGAGTAATTACACAAACACTTCCAACACCGTGTACGCCTGCAGGTGAGCTCGCCTGCCCCAGGAGTGTTTTGTCTCTGCCGCTGATTGCTTTCTTTTTTTTTTTTATTTTAATTTGTCCGGTTACACCGACTTTTGTTTTTGTCTGGATTATCCACTCCAGCAAACTTTTCTTTGTAAAACGCATCACCGGAGTGCCAGTGCGGGAGAGTCGCCACAGACTGCAGACACCACGCCTCCCGTGTACTGATGAATACAGAGCTTTCCCTCGAAGCCAGTGAAGAAGACTACCAATATGTCATTTTTTGTGAATTAGAGCTTGTAGCTTTTTGCTCTCACATGGAAAAATTACACAGCCACATCTTTTGAAGTGTAAAAAAAAAAAAAAGAAATTGCCTAAAACATACTCGACACATAAATAAAGTAAAGGTCACTTGTTACATTTCATAAATGTCTGCTGAAATGTGACTAAAGTGTGAGCCACAGCTTCAAGAGGGATGTGGGCCACAGCAGGTGCTTGGTTCCGTTTCAGCAGGCTCTTTCTGTAGCGCTCCCTTGTGGAGGGGTTTTACCTCTGCACGGATGTTACAATTCGCTACCTGGGAATTGTCATTTTACATACATTTTTTAGTTTAAGTATATAAACTGCATATGAATGTAATTAAGTTCACACGGACATGTACATGACGCCAGTGCGTGTTCAATAAAAAAACTGCCTTTGGAGGAAAAAAAAAAAAGGAAATGTAAAATCTAATCTGAGTGATGTAGAGTTTTTAGCTCACATGACATAATTTAGTTAAAGGATCACTCTTCTGCGTTGTTTGTGTATGTAAGGTCTTATAATGTGCTTTTCATTACCCAGTGTGCACCTCTCTCACCACAGTCTGTCGGAGCAAGCATCACCTCTTCCTTTTCTTCTCATCTTCCAATGTTGAAACATTGAATGTGTTGTCATCAAACTGAGGAGGACTATGTCACTCTCTACTAACTTCAGCTGGATGCGTACAGCGTTGAGTAATAATTGGGAAGTGACGATGTGACCTGGGCTCAGCAACGTAAAGTCTCTGTGGCTTAACTGAGTGCAGAGCTCTGGACAGAAGTCACAGAAAATCAGTGTTCACATTACCTTGAAATACAAGGTAAATTGCAGGGCGAATTTTGTGTTGGAAACTTTTCAATGTGAACTGTCAAGGTTAAGGGTTGGAACGCTCTAAATGATGATCACTATAAAATATGAAATAAATGTTTTAACTAATCTGTTGCCCCCATTATTGTGACTCGTATACGTGTCTCGCAAAGGACAGTGAAGCCTTTTCCCACCAGGACAAGAATGGATGAAAATTATAAAAAGTCAAACTAAAGAGGACTGACTAACTTCAGAGATACTGCGTGGTATCTCATCAATTTGACTAAGCGTTGGGGTTTTTATTTTTATCGCGCATAACATCTTCAGTTTTTTTCCTTTTGGTAAATACTGCTCCTCCAGTGAAGTGCCTTTGCTGGGTGTCAGGATTGTTCATTTGTTAGACTTGAGAGAATGGTAACTTGTCATTTGAGCTGTGCAATTTATTACAGAATACATAAATGTCCATTTGGCTGGATTTTTATTTAAAAAAAAAAAAAAGAAAAAAGTATTTTAAAAAGGTCTAATTACTGAAGTGTAAATGAAAAGTTATATATTTTTAGTGCACATTTGAGGCAGCATATTAAACCACCAAAGTTTAGTAAAGATCATTTTGGCTGTGGTGGTTCCATTGTTACTGCTGTTGCGCCGCTTCTGTGGCGCTCGGCAGCAAGTCAGCTTTTCTAAATGAATTGTTAATGAGCTGTGATGGTACAGCAACCAACAGTACACCTTCCATTTGCTTCTCATAGCTGTAACTTGTTTGCATGGCTAAATGAAATTGAGAAATTGATTTAACTTTTGCTGGACAGCCACAAAGTGGTAGTTACAGGATGATGTCAAGTTAATTGTCCATTTCCCTAAACTGTGTGAGTCAGTTGCCTAAAGGACCTGACAGAGTGGAAGAGGCCTTTTTTCATGGAAGACATTTTGACTTGTCACAGTGGAATTAACAGTTTTTAATAAATTGTACGATGGCTAAATTCAGTTTCGTGCCGGCTCACTGTCGTGGTTTACTGGGACACTTGAATAGACTCGAGGCACTGACAGTTAATAGCAACACCAGGCAAAATGTCTGCTGGGAAAATTGCCTGTGACCAAAAGCAGAACATAACAAACACTTCTCCTGGTGAAATACACTGATAACATCTCTTTTTATTTTACTGATAAAACAGTTGGGTAAATCTGTCACATAGCGTAACACAAGGACAATCAATTTATGGCCTGCAGGCCAAATCTGGGCCACGATAGGGTGCCAGGCGGCCCGCTGACCATTTTATAATTAACAAAGAAATTGATTTACAATAAGAATTTATTTTTGTACTTTGAATGTAAACAAGGTGCATAAAAAAAGTATCAAATATAGAGCTTGTTTATAAAAAACAAGTGCCAGCTGGCCTCGTCTGTCATTTTGCAAAAGAAGCAGAGGTAAAGTGTTCCTGGTGCAACAGTCGCCACTACAAATCTGTCCGCTACTTCAGCACCACGGACAGCGCCTGGGATTTATAAATACACATCACATTTAAATAAATGCATCTTTATCGATACTTTTGTGGAAACAAAAGCATTTCCCAGAGCAAAGTTTGGCTCCTATAAGGTTCAATTTGGCTCACCAGATGTTTCGAGTGGAAAAATAAATTGAAAATAAGTTTTTTTTTTAAATTCTAATATGAATTGCTATGTAGGATTCCTAATTACGAATCACTTTTCATAATCTGGACACGGCAGGCAGAGTGTGGTGAAAGTGAAGTGAGAAATGGAGATTCAGACACAGTGACACACAGACGAAGACATTTCAATGAAGCGCACTGGGGTCCTGTACTGTTCCTCCTGGCCTCAAGTGACCACAATCAGCCACGGCGGCCGCTGCACAGCTGAACGCCACGCCTGGTGGAAGCTAACTTGCACAAACCTCAGTCTGATAAGGGATCAATGAGTCAGGCAGGCCAAACATATTCAAGTTAACAACCTCTCTGCCTCAACACTCAACTGCCAGGGGAGATGAGGGATGACAGGATAACAAGTGTATTTTGCTAATTTTTCTAACAAGGGGGTTGGCATCCTTGCCTACTGCAAATAAGGCTGTAGCAGCAGCACAGGCTGTGTTTGGCCATTCATCAGAGTGCCATGTTGAATTGTTTTAGTCTAACGTGAGGATGGATTGACTTACTCAAAATGACTTCTGGGCCCCTATCAACCATGTGTTTGTGGTAGTTTTAAACAAAAGGGTATTTAGGAGGACACACCATGTGGACGACATGAAAATAGTATTGCTTACGTCGATAATGCGCTTTAAAGGGGAACTATGCTCATTTGCTCAAAAATAATTCATACATGTTATTTCAATGGTCTAAGATAGTCCACGAATATTACTAAACATGAACAACTCTCTCTCTAATCCAAAAACTAGAATGCTAAAACTCAAATGTGTGACGTCATCAGATATAGAGTATAGAGATCTGCTCCATAGACAATGAATTGGGAAATATGTGATAGATCACACTGAGAGCACCTGTCTGTATTTTCTAATGGTATTTTGTCACAGATTTCACTTTCAACAAATATTGCGCCTCCTGTGATTTGAAAATTGGGCCATAAGGCCATATTGCGATTTCGATAAAATGTTCAATTAATTGTTCAGCCCTAGTGGTTAGCGCCCATGCTAACAGCATTAATAACTACACCAGCCGGTGCTGTCACGACTCTTCAGCTGTTCATTAGCAAAGTGTTTCTGGCAGATTGTCACGTTAATAAATACAGCTATAAGAAGTTATTATGTGAGGTCTAAACTAACATGTGACAGCTGAAGTGCTCGCTGACATTAGCTGCCTCCATGAAGTTCCCGAACATTAGCCACCACAGTTATTATAAGTTAATATATGAAGTCTAAGCCGACTCTGTGACACCTGGAGGGTTAGTTAGCTGTCTTCATGAAACTCCCAGTTTAGCTCCTATAACTTGCGATGCCGTTAAGAATTTGAGATTTCGAGTTTTATTTCACGTTAAAACAGTATCTCTCTTTTGAGTCACCCGGTCTCTGCCGTAGTGTGTAATAGAGGACTGCAGGGCTGGCGTGTTTGTAGGTTAACCCAGGGAGTTAGCATCACACTGCTTCCCGCGACAAAAAGCCAATGGGAATTTTTCCATTAGATTTTGGATTATAGCAGAAAATGAGCTCTGTTGCAAACAAAAGTTGATGATACTTACACGTGTTGTTCAGCAGGATAACTCCCCATGTATTAACACCACTTTTGTGATTTTTGAAGCGTAAATGCAATAACCAGAAGTAAAAAGCTAATATTAGGCTACAAATGAACTACGCCACAGTCACATGACTCTCTTCATCACCACTAAGATACAGGCGGACTCGTGTTCGGCGTGGTGACATTTAATAGTCTCATTTAGCCACTTGTTAGTGGAACAAAACGTTGAAATCTCTTAAGCTTGGGTTAACCACGGACCTTATCTCAGGCTTCTGACCAAAAACACATTCAAAAAACCTGTTGACCTTAAGAGGAGGGAACCTGTGTTAAAATGTTTACTCATTTCCCGGTTTTAGGACTCATTCCTGCAGCTCTCTATCCGTGTCCTAAAATCCCACAATGCTTTGTGTTGCTCACTGCCGCTGACGTCACCATCCTATTCTCTATACTTGATGACATCACATGTTTCAGACGTACTTCTCTGGTGTCTGGCTTTGAGAGAGAGTAGCTCATATTCACCAATATTGATGGAACTTATCTAGGCCGGAGACATAACATATTGGAATTCTTAATTTAGGTGGTATTCCTCTTTAATAGTGCATATTCCCAAGATAATTTGCAACAAATCAAGTGTTTCAAACAGCAGCTGACACACAGCGACACCCGGAAGGGGTATTTACAGTGTGAACGGTCAAAAAGGTCAAGTATTCTTCCACTGTCGCCAAAAGTCCAGGGTTTCTCTGTGTGGGAACGCTGTACATGACAGTCATTCTAAAAATCTGAAATACATGTTTTTGATGGTATTGTGTATATATATTTGTCTGACAAGTAAATGAGAATTATGTGATAGTGTCTCCCAGTTGAGACTTCAATTCCTGCATAATTATTACATTTTGGTATTTCATTGTCACACTATAAATAACTGTTTTGTGAATTATTGCCTTAATTAGTGAGTAACTGCAGGACAGGATGTGTGATTTGAGGGCATCATTTCCTCATAAATCGATATCCCTGCTTAGAATATGTGCGGATAAGCCTGGTGCAGCTCAAGTGTGTATCCTGTGAGAACTACAGCCTCCATAGTCGCTGTGTAAAGCGTGTCTCTTTAACTGAGGTATTCTCAGGACGGGGAGGGGGGTGGATGGGTTCATCGGGTTCATGTAGTATTGGACGCCTCCTCCCATTTCAGGTTGGCTGCTTCCCTGGCTCCCTCTGTAAAGCTGTAGCTGTAAGGCAAGTAGGTGATGGAAAATGGCTTGGGAGTTTGCAGTGGAAACGGCTAAATAGTCGAGCTTGACCTTTATTCGGGACACAGAACTCGATCAGCTGGTGGCTCCAAACTAGCTGCCATTTTTAGGTCATTCGAGGCATCTCGCTAACTTGTTTGTAGCTCCAGCCGGCTGTATGAATAAGCCTGCTTTATTCATCTGTTAGTCGCCCACTGGGATGGGGGAATCTCTGTCCTGTGCTGTCTAGTGGTGGAATATAAATCATGATGGCTGATGGATGTTGCAGAGTGATGGAAAGAGGCAGGGGTAAGATTGCATCAGATTCTTTACCGAGACCCACATATCCTCAGCAATATGTCCAGAGCGGATCACAGCAGCAGGGCAATGACATCCAGGAGTTAGCCTCCAAACGCGTCGACATCCAGAAGAAACGCTTCTACCTTGATGTCAAGCAGAGTGTCCGCGGACGCTTCCTCAAAATCGCCGAGGTGTGGATCGGAAGAGGCCGTCATGATAACATCAGGAAGAGCAAGCTGACACTGTCTATGTCGATGGCTCCGGCTCTCCGCTACTGCCTGGGAGACTTCATAGATTATTATGCCCGTATCGGACTGCGGGGGGGCCTCGCGCCTCCGCAGCTCGAGGAGCACAGCAACAACGGCCAGGGCCGCGCGCACGACTCCCGCAGAAGAGCGCAGGAGCAGCACGCGGCGCTGTCTCCCAGCGGCTCTGCGGTGTCTGACGACCATGCCCACCGCGTCCTCAAGAGCGAATTTATCGAGAGAGACAACAGAAAGTATTTCCTGGACCTGAAGGAGAACCAGAGAGGTCGGTTCCTCCGCATACGGCAGACTGTCAGCAAAGGACACGGCACCATGGGCTACTATGGACAGGGCATCGAGCAGACCATCGTGCTGCCCGCACAGGGGCTCATCGAGTTCAGAGACGCGCTGTCACAGCTCATCGAAGACTACGGAGACGAAGAGGGCGACGAGCGCGGCCGAACCGGAACCAGGAATCACGACGACAACCCCGAGCTTCCAGAGGCTGCGTCTTTTCGGGTGGACAACAAGAGGTTTTACTTTGACGTCGGTTCTAACCGGTATGGTATCTTTTTAAAAATTAGCGAGGTGCGGCAACCGTATAGAAACACCATCACAGTTCCCCTAAAAGCCTGGGCTAGATTTGGAGAAAATTTCATCAGGTACGAAGAGGAGATGCGACGAATTTTCTCGTGTAACAAAGAGAAGAGGATAGACGCACGGCAGGACAGCGAGGAGCAGGAGGACTGACCTTGGCAGTAGGCTGTCTGTGCTTTTTGCATGTATTCTAGGGGTTCTGTTAATGAAATATCCAGAGTGACAGTAATCCCTAAATACTCTCGTGATACTGTCTGTGTCCCTAATAGCCTATAACTAGATGCAGTGTCCCATGTTAACTTTTTGGCTCATCTACCAAGGGCTGGTAAACTACTAATTGTAACCTGCCAAGAAGTCGTTCATCCATAGCCCAACACTCATCTGTGTCAGTGAAAAATGTCAACTCTTCCTTTTCCAATCTTTCGTTGCTCAGTGCTATTTGATGCACTTTAGACAGGGGCGACCCAAGCCTATTTTGGGCCCTGAGCAGAATTTTTAATCCCCCCCAGCCCTCCGCTTTTAACTTGAAGAGTTGAAGAGACAGAATTGTTTAGTTGTAAGTGACATTGAAAGGTGACACGAGTGTCATTAGGAATGTGGTGCCTGCTAAACCACTTTAATATTTAGCCCCCAAAGCATATCGGTAATCAGTCTTATGATGCAGAAAAAAACTGTCAACCACGACTGATCGCTGAAAGTGAAAAATACACTCGTATCCAATGAATTAACTTAATATGTGTCCAGTATAGATCGTGCAAAAAAGAAAAATACGACATTTTATTATTTACATTTACATTTGTATCGCAACTAAAAAAAATTAACAGAAGACCCCACATTTGCTGGGATTTGCTTCTTCGGGGGTCCCCCTGCTGGCCACTGAGCGCCACACAGGAACTTACTGTAACGCAACACACACCGGCTGCATCCACTGACATCCACTGTAGGGGCTTATGTAGAAAATAATAGACACAAGTGTTGTGACATTCATCATGCCGCTGGTGTGTGTTGCTCTTCAGTGGACTCCAACCATGGATATTTCCTACCCTGGTTTGTTGTCCATCATAAGAATTACCATCTCAATAACAATTGAAACACACACACACACACACACACACACACAGTAGATGTTGCCATATATAGGTGAGGCTTTTACATCAACAATAACTCTGGCAAAAATGAATGCAGGCGTCCACATTCATTCCAATGATACACCTTTGCCTGCAGTGCATTTGGCAAATCCAGTATGTGCAAGTGACGAGAGCAGGTAGAATACCCTGCAGAGTGTAAGATGTAGCAATGTGCTGATTTGCCGCTTTCCCTGGCAGCATGGAGAAGAGGGGAGAAATGAAAGTCCAAAGGAGAAGCAGGACAGCGCTTTGTGGCCGGCTGGTTTTTGCCTTGTGTATTTTATCTTTCATCATCTGTCCCAACACACAAACAAACACAGCCCCTTGCGCTGTTCTGCCGTAGTGCTATTGTCAGTGGGAGTCACCAAACAGTTTACAATGGTTAACAAAGTTTGCAAAAATGAATCAAAAACATTTATTAGCTAGTGCAATATATCTCCTTTATGATAACTCTATTCAAAGCAGGCACTAAGTCCATAAACATAGGGCCGCGTTTGTCATATTAAGCTTTGTGTTTCATTGAGCTGAGTCACGTTCATATACTTACGTGTGATTTGTTACTTGCATTGAACCTCAAACACTTGAACAATAATTTGCGTGTGGCATTGATAGATCACTGAATGAATATATCTTTGACAAGACATCTCTTCTCACCATCCAAAAAGCCTGTTGAAGCAGAAAAGAGAAAACAGACAGTGACTGCTGCCTGCGAAGACATATGTGGATCTCATTATTCTTAAGGATAAGTGTGTTGCTGTTGTTACATTATTTGTACTATGTGGCAATTATAACCCAACAGCTCAGATGTACACACTTAGTTTGCTGAAGGAAAGGTATTTTACATGTGTTCTGCTGAGCTCACTAGAGATGATCATATGCAGCTTGTGGCCACAGTGCTATACACAATCATGAAAGAAATCCGACCTAAGACGCCCCAGGTCGCAGTAATGCCAGTATAGACAGCTAGACTGTTAAATGGAAGTGTGTCTGTTCTCTCAGTGAGTTTCAGACTGACCCGTCCCTCCATCATAGACAAGGTGTTAAGCTAAACGCAGACCTAACCTGGCTCTGCACTGAAACTTGGAGGAACATGGTTATATTTCTTTCCATTTATGCACCTTTCGTCGCTCGTCATCGCTTTCTTCCTCCCGCACGAGTTGTGAACGGTTCACCAGAGAGGAATTTCCCTCTCAGATGAACTCTTCAAGCATTAGGTTTGCGGCATGAGGAGGTCAAATTTCCAGCAAAAAGAAAAACAACAAGAGCAAAGTCTGGAAAAATGTATTACAGAAATATATGTATTTCTTCTGCTTCTCTATCCTGTTAATCATCTCATGAGCCCTGAGATGAACCCTGACCCCCGGGTTGTGAACCACTGATGTACACAGTCCCAGGACCCCCTTGTATAGTGATGCCTTTAAAACTCTTATGGATACTTGAAACATTGAGAATTATATTTTTTATTATTTTTGCCTCTTAGACCATTACTCGCTGAGAATATTTGAAATGAGACAACACAATGAGTTCTCTCCTCACCTTATACATTAGACCAGTAGCTCCAACATCTCGGGCTTAATGTGTGGGGGGCGGAATCATTTATTTAATTTTGGATTACGTGGTGCTATGGAAATGTGTTCGCACATTTTCTGATTGTCATATAAAGTTCTAGGACAGCTCAGATCTACAGGTACATGACATAAACAGGCGACGGCAGAGAGCTGACATGTGACCTTGATGTTGGTGAGGGCTCAGTGCTCCTCGGTACACTGGCTAGTGAAATGAGTGGTAGCTTAGAAAGGGCTCAACATCCTCTCAAACAGGCCTTTTTACCACACCGATGTGCTTATTTCTGCAGAACCGTGTATTTTACCTTTCCCTACTCTCTACTGATGAGGAAGTGATGAAGTTTTCTTAACGTGTCCATGTGTCACACGCGTGTTCTTTTTGGCTGCGAGTGCTGCTTCCCCATTAGAGCTTGAATGGCCGTTGCTGTACATTGAGCTGTGTGTATACTGTATGTGACTTGCATGAGGGACAAAGAGCCTGATTCAGACTTTGACTCAAAGGAATAATTCACCCTTAAAATGACCATTCGGCTACGATAACTCAGAATTCTTTAAGAAAATGCTGTTTTTCTCGCATGCCTCGTCGGTGAATGGAGAATCAAAAAACAGAGAACATTCTTGGTGAATTGAAGTAAATGGGAGCAACAGCAAAACTGTATGAAAACATCTGTTTGCAAACTGTCACACAACTCGATTTATCCAGCTCACTACTTCACAAACACATGCATTTTCACTAAAGCTGCACTAAACCTGGCCCCCATTTTACTTCAATTCATCAGGGATTTACTTTGTTTTCAGATTCTCCATGAATTCATTCAAGGTAATGCGATATAGAAATGATCATTTTAAGGGGGAAGAATTCCTTTAAGTACAACTACCGTACAAGTGGTGATGTGCTGCTGATTCGTCAGTACAAGGTGATTCTGTAAGATCAAACACTGGGGTAACCAAAATCTCACAATCTTTTTCTGATGTTAAAAAAGAAATAGGCATTTCACACAGAACAAAAATAATAATAAAAACTAAAGAAAGGAAATGAGGCCAGTCTCTAACTGTATTCCATCATGTGGCCTTGCAAACCCTGCACCTGCTGCTGCAGTGATTATATTTCATTCAAGGATTGCATTTGGTCAAGACATTTCTTACGGACAATGTTTTTAAACCATGGCCATGAACAACACTTGTTCTGATAGGCTGGCTGGTGTCTATTAAAAAGTATACATTGAGGCAATTTCAACATAGTTCCAGTCAACCGTTAAACTGTTCTTCTACTTATTCATATTCAAAATAAATTCAATTAGGCAGTGTAAGAGGTATTAAAAAAACCCACCCCATCATGTTAGTCCATTTACTGACTCGTCCACGTGTGAAGACATGTGAAAGCTCCCACGGTGTGTGTGCGTCCGGCCCTTTGTCTCAGTGTAGCGCTACAGCGTACTGACTGCTGTCAACTCCCAGTTTCATGAGGTTGAGGTCTAATGAAATGACTGGTATTGGTGTAGGAGGAGAAGAAAAAAAAATGCAAAAACTGTTAAAAACAGTGTTAATATTTGTACTGGTGGCAGTCAATTCTTGTGATGCCTTTAGGTGCACGAAAAGCACAGGACTAGTTGGACTTGGTGTGTTTGTTGTACTGTGTGGTGTAGGGCATGAACCTTAATGATTCAGTGAGTTGTTTTATTTTCATATGAATGGCAAAAGTTATATATCGCAGTGTCCGAAGTATAATTCAAAGCACAATTTATTTTAATAATGATGTGGAATTAGATTATATATTCAATTATTTACATGGATTGGATTCAGCATTGATAGCCAGTGAATTTGGCTCGAGAGGCTAATTTTCTCAAAGATTAAATCTTGCCTCAGCCAAGATATTAAGATAAAGACATGATATTTATTCTCCTGAAAGTGGAATGGGAATTCCTTAAAAGGTATAATGTCATCTGTCTTTTGTATTCCAAATATCACTCCAAAAAGCACTTTAAATAAAAGCTGCACTTTCGTTCTGCTGCTTTGTAATCAGTGTACGGAGAGGGACCATTTCTATCCATGCCTTTGGTGTAAAGAGACAATCATGGATCCCTGCTTATAGAATCTGATGAGCTGCAGTCAAACAAAACTCCCATCATGCTGTGTGTCCATTTTAAACAGCTTCTCGTTGAGATGACAGTCAGGAGTTGAAAATGATTGCAAACGCCATATTGAATAATCATTGCCAGATACTAAAGTCTCACTGATTTTTGTGAAATGAGCACAGCATCTGAAATACAGATTTCACTCTGTGGACGTGAACAATGTGACGAGCATGACGCCATCGTTTAGCAACAGCGCCAACTCAGGCCGTCACTTTCTATTCGAAAGTCAAACTACAGGTGAGCTAATGTGTAATCATCTACTTGAGTTTATAGGCTCAACAGGCCATGCCTTGGGAAACTGATCCATCCCCTGCTGTCAGTAAACTAGGCTTTTGTTGCTGCTCACGCTAAATGGTGAACACTTATGAGCTGCGAACAGATAATTATGACACCAAACCATCTGAGGAGTAACGTGAGGAATCTTTTTGAATTTTACACCATAAATGACACTGCAACTGAATGGACCAACTTTTATGCTATAATGTAGTGTAATATTAGATTTAAGTGGGTTACATTCGGATGAATTGGGTGTTAGTTCTGATGCTTTTGAACTGGATTTTTTTTTTGGAAAAACTGAGCCCGAGCACAAACAGGACATTACATAAAAAGTGTTTTTTTTCATGGATTCTTTTGGTTTGCTACCAAAATAACATGTGTTGTATCACACAGCAGCAGAAGTATCTTCATCTTGATGAATGCAATGCTCCTCTAACTTTGGAACTACTTACTGGTGTTAGCAGATGTTTCATGTCACAACTTAGTGCTCATTTCACAACATTTCATGAGACCAAGATGAGTTCAGGATGAGAAGGAAAATGACCTTGGCTCTGAAACGTCACTTTTTCTGATTTAGTACTGTATGCTCCTGTCTTTTCTGTAGAATTAAAATGGTGTGCTGGATGTCAGCGGTGTAACCCTCGTAAAGAGTTTCCTTATTGTTGGGAAATGATGTCGTAGTGCAGAGCTAAAACGATTCTTGAGAAAGCTGAGTGAGATTTTGATTATTTGAAAATAAAATTAGTGACCCTGACTTAAAAGAATAACAAATGAACCCTCACTTTTCCTCCTCCAAAATCTAAATAAATAGCTATAAATATACATAGAAAGATAAAAAAAAAAAGGAAAAAAAAAGGTGCAAATGCTTTGTCTGTATTTATAACAATGTTAGTCTCTTATTTGCATAATAAAAAGTGGGTATTTAATGTATTCATATTTGTTATGCTTTTTGTTCCCCTTAAAGAGGCATACTGGTGCTTTGCTTTTCTATCCCGTCACCAACACATTCTGTATCCTTTATATTACTGCTGAGCTGTTTCTGAAGCATACCCTCAGATTGTAGATTGATTTCCAGCTCTGTTGTTTGTACAGTGTAGCTCAACAGTCAACACTCTGACCCAGAAGACAAACAATAAGATAACATGGATGATAAAGTCAATTTGGAAACTTCTTGTATTAAAAGGTTTCTCCTAGCAACAGCAACCAGACCGCTCTTTAAATCTGTGATGCCTGAGCATCGTGCAGCGTGATGTCATGGTATGTGCGTTCACCACAGCTACTTCAGTATCTACCAGCATGCATTCATATAGAAAAAGCAACTATGGCTAAAATTGCAAAAAGCTGTTTGCAATTAACTGTACGGACTGAATGAGAAAGAAACATTTTACAGACTGCCGAACACTTTAGAAAGATAACCACCATGGAGTTGTACTTACTAAGCTCTGTGTTACACCAACTAAACAAACCCACACTTTACTCAACGTGTAATGAAGTCGAAATATTTTTATTACCTGAACCTGGGACAACTGTCACGGTTGACTCCCTGCTTCAAATTGAACCTACCAAATCTCCCCCCAAAAAAAGTGGTTTAGGTCATCTGGAATATTACACTTTGTCCATTTTCCCTGTAATGAGTGTGAAGCGCCATGGGGCTTTCCATGAAACTTCCTAGTTCAATTATTCAGAAATGACAGACCTGTAAAATAAAGCGTGACCTTTGATTTGCATGGCATACTGACGTAAAGGGAAACCACCATCAACCTGGAAGAACCGAAAATCAGATCTTTTCAGTAATATAAAGACCGTGCAATTTGAATTTGAGCATCTAACACTCTCCCCCTCTGCGGACTTTAAAGGTGGCTGTAAAGACGCTGTAGATTCCTCACTGACAGGGAACAGGAACACTTCTGGTTGTTTTAACTCCTGCAGTGTATTTAACCTCTCTGCTTGAGTTTGATACCAAGAAGACAGAATTTGTGTTGTTTCTTTGAAGTGACGAACACCATACATACAAACTGCTGCTATTGTCCTTTAGGTCTTGTTTTCAGTGGACAGTCAACACAGAGCTACAGCAGGAGGGCTGCAGGATGTTGGACTTTGATGAACAACTTGTTGAAAGGAGATCTGGACTGTTAACAAAGACTTAACGTTTCCAACCGTGACGCCTTAAAGCACCTTTACAATTTGACTGTATCTCTGCTTATTTGAATTCATGTGCTTCGTTTTAGCAACTAGGAAATGATAAAAAGAAGTCCACTGGTCAAAGCCAACAGAAAACTAGTGCTCATATGATTGTTACATTCAGAAGGATTAATAATGGTCATTGTACAACAGAGTAAAGAGGTGGGACTCACCCTGACAAAGTGTATGTGTATATCTGTAGTTGTGCAGGTCGAGTGATGTGAATGTATGCACACTGAAGAAGACGTTCTGGTTTGCTGTTTTGTTTTACCTTCTGTTCACCATCAGAGTTTTGGAGTGGGCAATGTAAAGATGTAGATGTTTGGTAATCATTTAAAAATGAACTGAAGTGATAATGAAAATGTGAAAAGGTGTATATTTAGATTAATGTAATGTTATACATGGGTGTGTCCTTTAGTCCTGTAGAGTAAGACTTAAAAAACAAGGAAGTTTTGTACTCTAGCACTTTCTTTAATGTGTACTGTATTAGTTCATCTTCTACATGTAAAGTACTGTATGAATATTCATTACTTGCCTTGTAATGTTTGAAACAATGCTACGTTTAGAAATGGTAACCAAGAAAACAAAGTTTTTAGAGTGTATGCATGCCAACGGTTGGGTCCCAGTATAATAGGAAAACTATATGAAAAAATGGTGCTATGTTACAATATATAAAGGTGCTTCATGGACCCCAACTGAATGCATGCAAAGAGGAACTATCAAAAGAAGAAGAAAAAAAGAGAATATCGATGTCCTACTGCTGTTCTCAAATGAGTGCTGCCTCCCAAAGATGTCGGAAATTTGGAAATATCAACTTTCTATTTGCTAAAATGCAACAGCCCTGTTGAGTATCCTCCAAACATACGTTTAGTGTTTGCTGGCAAGGAGAATTTTATCTGGGTTAAAAGTTTTAAGTGGACCATAAACTTAGCCATGGAGGTTGTTATCACAATCTGTGAGTGAGGGATTTCCGACTGAAGACTAGGAATGGAATGCATAGTCAGTCAGACCTGATCACAAACGGTGAAGTCTAACTGTAAATGTCATCTTTACCAGCCTCCCCAGCTCTGAGACAAAGCAGAAGCAGGACCCTGTGAGTAGCCCTGAGCCACAATGATTAGATATGGTAACGGCCAGCACGTTAAAGGCGAAGTAAACCAAACTTAAGAAGCAGTCAGTCATGAGGCGGTTCTATTTCTAAGAAAAGACATGTCTATTTACAGTTACACTGCCTTTGTGACAAAGGTCTAATAGATCTATAGACAATCTAATGACATCATTTTGTACTCTTAATTCTTCCGATGTTTACGTGTTTAAATATTTTTTTCATGTAGCAAAGTTATAGGACAACAAACATCAATGTAGTCTTCGAAAGGTCAAAGTTGTTTGAGTTCGGAAAATGTTATGCTGATTGTTGCTGGAAATCTGGAATCTGGAAAAAGAAAAAGTGTATGTTTATTGGTTGTATTGATCATCTTTCTTTTTTATGTTGTTCATTAAATGTTTTACAGAATTATCAATGCTTTCATTTGTTTTTTGTTTAAAGACTCAAGATTGAAAGTGCCATACTGTACTGTATGCATCTGTGTTCTTTAGCTGGGGTATAAAACATGACAGGGAAGTTAAAGGAATCTTCGACTTCATCATCAAATCCTAACATACTGTATGTTGATCATATATGCAAGATCAGGCGTCCTTTTAAACTGTGTGTTAATACTGTGCTCTGCATCATTTTGTTAATATATTCAGAATTGACTATGGAGGGAAGGAGGGAGACAGAGAAAACACTTTGTGTCAGAGGGTAATGATGACTCGTTGAATATATACAATGAAGACAATTTATCAATGTTCTTAGAAATTCGAGGCAAGGAAAGGACACATATTCAGGTCAGTTGTTTTATCTTACTTAAAGGGACAGTGTGTAGGATTTGACTGCATTAAGTTATCCCCTCTGCTCAGCCCTCCCTTTACAAGACTGCAGTAACGAGCCGCAGAGTGTAAACCGTAGTAACGGGGTGGTATCTTTCAGGGCCTTCCCCTCGCTAACAGCCATCCTTACCATAATACTACTTTAGGAGCAATGATATTCAAGCATCATCAGCTAGCATTTCACAAGTGTGTCTGGGAACTACAGTGGCCTTCAGGTAATGTAAAAACACGAAAGGCCCTCTGCAGAGCCAGAGTTTGGATTGCTGTTCCGAGCTACTACGAACTCCGTGAAGTAGATATGAAGGGCTCATTCTGAGCTAACAAAACACAGGTGAATATACACTAATGAAAACATAGTCAGCTAATAGATCCCACTAAATACTACAAACTGGCCCGTCAAAGGATACTTCTAGTGGTATTTTCTATCTTTCCATAGTTCCAGAGTTGTTAAACATCCATGAGCCTCACTGTTGCTCTGGCTGACATGTTCCTTCATTACCATGAACACACACACTGCACTTTATTTTGACTCAGTCCCACGTACACCGTCCTGCTGCCACAAATACTCGCTAGAGCACCAGATGAGGATCAATCCACCACTGAAAATAGTCCCCAACAAATGCATTATTTGCTGTATCTACATATATATAAACAGTATATGTACAGTATACACACTGTATGTCCATCACGTCTAAATTAGATTGCGGTCGCATATATTTACATATGCGTACAGTATATGTTACATGCAGTGGTGGACAGTAATTAAGTACATTTACTCAAGTACTGTATTTAACTACAATTCTAAAGTACTTATAGTTGATTCTCGTATTTTTACAGTGGTATTCCTACTTGCTTAAGATAAGGATCTGAATGATCCACTTCATATTTGGACTGTTGCTTAATGCACAGATCAGTTTTTTTCATCATCTGTTATTACCGGCTAGTATTATAAGAGAGCTGCTGCTTGCAGAGGCCAGGCTTTTTAGAGGAGAGAAAGACATTTCAAGAGGTAAAGACAAAGAACACAGCAGTGAAATGGGTTTGAACTTTTCAAATGGAGCTTGTAATGTGTTCAGTAGAGAAAGGAGTTAAAGCAACAACGAAAGCTTTTTATAATAATAAGTAGGCTACTGTATAGTGGAACGTGTCAAGAGCTTTTAGGAGTACGATTTGGTCCATATGGGCAGCCACATGAAAATAATGTAATAGGCAAGTTGTAGTTACAGTAAATGATATGTGTTATGCTGCTGTTATGAGGCGAATGAAAGAGAAAGAAAGGGGGATTAATATCATATTACTGAGAATGATAAAGGATTGATGCAACCATTTTTTCGACTTGATGTGCTCAGTAAGATGGCTGTACTTCAATACCAGGCCCTTACATTCATCTCTGAAAGCTCTCATGTGAAATAATCAGCACTCTTCCAAGAACATTGTGTTCATGAAATATCCCTTCAGTAATAATAATAAGATGATTTAAAAATGTAAAATACATAAGAATTGAGGCTCAAAATGAGGAAGATGGACTACCTCCTGTGTTAGGTGGTCCACTTTCCTACAATTGAAAAGGTTGGTAAGCCATGAATAAAGGGTCATGGTCTTTTTTTTATTATAAGCCATTTACAGTCTTAAAGTCAGTAAGTAGGCACGTGTATCTATCCCTCTCCGATGATTCAATATGTGTCTATACAAATGGTTTACCCATAGCCCATAAAGGATACAGATGATGTTGATCTTCTCAAATCATTCTTCTCAAGTCATTCTTTTTTGATATTGTAACTGTTTTTTGTCAGTCAAATCGGAATTCACTCAAGCTGTATGAATATAAAGTAACATAAAGTATTAAGTACTATAAAGTTTATTTGTTTGAGTGATTATTGCTTGATAGATCGACTGGTTAAATATAGATGACAGCAGTTGAGGTGGAAGATGGGAGAAACACCAGAAAAGAACAACTGACCAACAACGAAGCTTTGGTTTGTCTACTAAGGAAAACAAAACAGGAGATACGCTTTCAAATGCTACCACGGCATTCTTTGTGGCATCCTCAGGAGGTGGAGTGGTCTCGAGATCACCCCCCGTACTTGCCCGAAGTGTAATCTGGAAGTTCACCTCCTTATCAACAGGCTCTTGATCAGTATTATCAACAGTGACAGTAAAGCTCAGCAGCCCTTACATGGGGCTGCAACTACCTGTGAGGCCATTAGTGCAGTTTACTCAATAATAATGTCATTATTAATGGATTTCTAAGAAAGGCAGATATAAATAAAATGTCCAGTGTAAAAAAAAAAGAAAGAATATATATATAGGTATATATATAAATACAACAACAATATTTTCATATTTCAAAAAATACAATAAAACAGACAAATGAAATAAAATAAAATACAGAATTGCAATTATAGGTCACCTCCAAATGATCTGAGGGTATTGGAGCTTCTTCAGACTAATGGCCTCATCTCAGTATTTATGAACTTATGTCTGTCATTCATCCAGGGAGTAGAGTGACTGACACTGACGCTGCATAATGTCAGAGATGTCCCCTCTTTCCATCACAACTCTTCCATTCCCCGTGAATAGTTATCATGAAGCGGTATTACTCGGTAAAGGACGTGTGACGTTTCAGAGACTTCTGCACGCACACATACATTCAGTTCAGGAGGTGGCGGTAATGCAGTGTAGCGTCCTTTTTATAAAACCCCAGAAGAAGAGGAAACAAAACGAAGAGGAAGAAGAAGAAGATCATTAACAACAACTAAACGCACAGCTCGTCTCTCATCAGGCGGATATGTACTTCCAGTTTATATCCTAATTGCACTTCCTCTGCACTCTGCCATCAGTAACAGGACGCTGTTATTTACACAGCGTCTTTTATATTCATTTTTGGAACAGTATTTTTGTGTGTTGACGTCTGTTTTTTTTTAAATAGTATTTTTTAGCCACGTTAGTCCAACTTGCTGGCCGTGACATTTGCTGACACAGCAAACCTGAGATGAGCTGAAGACAGTAGGAAGGAGCTCTTCACTGCAGACTGGTACGGATTCTTCACTTGTGCTATAACTAACTATGCTAACATAAGATGACAGGCCATTTCATTTAACCCAATTAATTTAACCTAGTTAGTCCGTGTGCGGGCTTTTACCTGAGGTAGTTAGGTAACCCTAACCTGCTTAAAGGGAAATTGCGAACAAAGGAAACAGAAAGTCGCTGAAACTACACTTTCTGTCATATTTCCACAGAAATCCCGCTTTACGGCGGAGCCTTGATTTCATGTTAACTCTGTACATTTCCAACGCTACCACAAGATAAAAAATAAATAAAAAGGATTCTAGATTACAATCAACACAGCAGACGGTGTGATAATGGATAATATAATGAACATGTTTAAACAAACGTTGTATTTGTCACAGGTTGTGTACAGGGGTGTTCTCGTGTCACGTGCCGCCTGCTGTGAGGTTACTGTAGGCGGAAGAGGTGTGTGTGTGTGTGTGTGTGTGTGTGTGTGACTACAGTTGACGCTTAATGTGATTTCTAACATGCACCTTTCAGTGAAATGGCAGGTGAACATGAACCCCGGCTGGAGAGGATCAGTAGAGCTGCTGCTCTGTTAGCTTAGCTGCAGTCTGAGTTTCGAGCTGCGTTGTCTGGATCAAAAGCATTTTTGGTATTTTTAAACCCCATTGTTGTGTCCTGGCAACATTTGAGTTACAGTTCTTTGAGTATACATTTTTTTCATTCTTAAATATTAAGTTATATATTTGGTTGCATATAACAGTTTTGAATTTTTTTTATTTTGAACTAAGGGATGTCATTCCCCACAAAATAAGCTTCCTACAAAAATTTAAGGAGGGATTCAGGTTCGGAGTTATTCGATGGCCAATTGACACTTAATTAAGAGCGTAGCCACTTTGAGCTCATCACATTTGTGTACGTAGTTTATTTTGTGGGGAATGACATCTCTTAGTTTAAAAAAAAAAAAAATTCAAAACTGTTATATGTAACAAAATATATAACTTCATATTCAAGAACTTTGACTCTCAAAAATATATACTCTGTAACTCAAATTTTGCCGGGTAGACTACTACTGGAAACTACACCTTTTGGACTCCGTATTAACTAAAAAGCCATGCAGAAGATATTAGAAAGAGATAGAGAGATATAGATAGAAGATATCTATAGAATTAGAGAGCGACCTGAAGGTACGCCATGCCTTTCATTGCTGAATGTAACTGTTGATTGGGGAAGAAGGATATACCAAGACATACAGCAGGAGAGTTTAAAGACTTTCTTTTTGCTGATTTTGGACTTTATACAACATGGGGAGAAGTTGATGTAGTAGTGAGCCAAATTTCTTTTTAGCTGTCGCAGTGGAATGTCTTCTAACATCTTCTAGGCTGATTGGATGCACTAAGTTTTATTTAATATAAAACCAAGCTAGAGCCTGGTGTCACTCGTGTCTGTAATGTGTGGAGTGAAAAGCACCAGGAATCCTATGATAAATAGTATTCATAAGTCAAATAAATGCATAATAAAAAAAATAAAAAAGTATTACACCACAAATATACACGCTCTTTTTCAGTTGACGTACACTAACTTAAATGAGTGTTATAGTTGAAGTATATGGGAAAGCTATCGACAAGAAGTACCATGAATAAATCTGAATTTATAAGAGTATTTCTATTCAGAGTGTAAAGATTTATAAACTCTGTGGAGAAGAAGGGTATTCATGGGGATCTAATGTGCAAGATTAACTATTTTAAAACCTTTTGACCTGATTAAGATCCACTGGAATTGAAACCCCCAATTTAAATAAATTTGTGGTTCGGAGTCAGAATTTAAGCGTCACTCTTCTCCATGCTCTGTTTGCTTAAGTAGATCAGCACTTATTTTAAATTAAAAAAAACAGTATCAACTATATAAATGTCCACAGGTCATCAAAAAACAAAAATCTGTAAAAACAAATTTTTTTGTTTTGTTTTTTTTCCCCTCATAATGCCATTAACGGGCCTTATTTTATGGGCCAACCAATTAATCGATCTACCAATATTGATATAATATCCTTTGTAAGGTTCCACTTAAATATGTCATTTGCTTGTATTACAAGATTCTGTAATATTGCCATTCAAATGGTCATTATCTTGGCATTTTAATGGCATTTAATTTCACCTTGAGTTAGTCATGTGCTCTACATTACTACGGTACTAAAAACTACCTTAGTGCTTGAGACGATTGGATGGCTTTTTTCTTCATTCTTAGCACTCGTTTCTTCCACTAGTTTTTAACCAAAACCAAAGTGTCTGACTCCTCCTAAACTGGGTTTGATAAACTGATTTATTGTAACTTCGTTAGAGATATGCACCACTAAAGCACAAAATCAACTGACATGATGAGGGCCTTGAGGTGGGTTTTTCTATGATCTTGAGGCAGTTTCAAAATCTTGTGTTATTACCTTTGTGATTTCATCTGATATTGATTTTACATGGTGCGTAATCCTGAATTAATTTGTCTCTAATCAGATCTCCACACAGCAAACCTGGGGCCATGAATTATTCCGTGAAGCAATATGTGTTAGTTGGGCCCAGCAGATCATTTCTTTGTATCTGGGCCAGCCAGCAGGTTAATTTGGCCAAATCTGGACTGTATTAAAACTTAGTTTCCACAGGTTTGAAACTTGCTTGAGACAGATAATCCAGCAGACACAATATCCACCGTTATTGATTACCGAGTTTCAAAGTCTCTACTGGTTGATTTTCAAACCATGCTGACGTGAGTGGGAACCAGTGGCCACCTGCAAGGCAGAGCAGCACATTCACAAATTCGAAACAAAGTGGAAAGAGGTTAGCCGTAATGTCGACCACATATGGTTGGGGTTGACGACTGTTACACAAATAATGTTTTACGGTCGATCTGTGACGGTTACTGATTAGATTTTACAATATGTTTCCTCCCAGTCAGGTGATGAGAGTTGGGAGGCTTTAGCTGAACTTCAGAGGTATCATGGAGGACGACTGCAGGCCTCTGCTGAGCTCCGAGCAGACTGGAGAGAGCTACTCGCACAGAGGCTCCACAGACTCACTGGACTTCAAGGCTAAAAGGTAGATTACACTGAAACACTGCACCAATCAATACTTAGTCCTCACCAGCACTACGCTTACGTGCACACGACCGAATTACAAGTCACTCCTGTGAGATGGACACATAGGTTCATGTGGTTCAAGAGATCACAGAAATTTACTGGCACACTCAGAGTAGATGCAGAGCCATAATAAATACATTGGTACCGGTCAACAGAAACCCACACATTGGATTATATTTCATCATATTCATGTCTCAAAAATGCTTGTTGCAGAGCCAAACCAGCAATGTGATGCGTCTCTCAATCCACATTTGGTGCTCTTGTGAGTATTTGTGGCAGCAAGACAGTGTCTTTTCTATTGAGTCAAAAATAAACCCTAGAGTGCATGTTCCTGGTAAGGAAAATTTATTTATTTTTAATACTTCTGCCAGTTTGACCTGGCATGTCAGATCAAGCTGCCATCTTCCTCAAACCAGAATACAAACAAAAGATGGTTCAGGTGGTGATGATGAGGAGAGGTTGCACTGCCCTGTCAGAGGCGCACAAGAACAATCTGTTCCAAACCACCTCTGACAACATGAGCAACGCAAGCAAGCAACAGTGATATCATCCCTAACTGTGGGTCATTTATGAACCAGAAGTCACGAGTTGATCGGAAATCATCCGCTCTCCTTTGAGCAGGCTGCTGCAGCTCAGGACGGGCTGTTTACAGGCTGAGACCTACGGTCAAAGTCTCTTGATTATTCTTATTGCACACTAACCTTTCAGCAGAGTATGCCTCTCCAGCATTTCACTCCATTTATTGAGAAACATGAGTGTGACAAATACGTCTTTGAATCTATATCAGGTTTTGTGTGCACAGACAGTAGTAAGAGGGATCAATTCAGTCTGTTTATGGAAGTTGTTAATAATCAGAATTGTCTGGATTATTATCATGATGAAGACCGAACAATACCAAAGTGAACTTTAACCTCGTACTAGAGCCTTATCGTAGCTTTCACCCACAGTTTGGATCCAGCCTGGTGGTCTGAGACTGTGCACGATAGTTTGTTAGATAATAACCAACATCCTTACAACAAGTTAGGCCTGGAATTCGCATGACAAGAAAATACTTGGAAGTTGTGCGTGTGTCTTTGGCGCCACCTGGGTATTGGTAGTTTGTGTGAATTTTAATCCAGTTAGGTATTTCACAGTGACCAACTAGCTTTCTAGCACATGAACACTCCCTTCCTGTAAGTCACATACTGCACACGTGTATGCTTGTTTTAGTGTGCATGAATTCCTTGTTTAAGATTCAAAATGAAACATAGTGTTCGTATTTGTGCTCTGCATAATTCTAATTTAGAGATGCATTTAACTCCTTACATTTTCAATCTCTCCTTTTATTGTTTTGATCAATTGTGTTTCAGAGTCCAAGGGGACATACACCGACTGCTAGGTCTACATTTAGAATAATATGAAACCGAGAAGAGCAGCAAATACTGGATTCAGAGAATGTTTGGCATTTTTGCATGACTGAATTCAATTTAATTTACATGACTTGATTTAATGGATTATGAAAAACGGTGGAAAGATTGAATATTGTTAGAAATTACCAGATTATTATAATTTTTTTTTTTATCAATTTGTTCTAGGCCTTTCTACGTCGAGCCCAGGAATATCGTAGATGATGACCCGCAGGAGAGAGTCTCTGCTGAGGCTGCCATCCTCAACAGCAGAGTCCATTACTACAGCAGACTGACGGGCTCTTCTGACAGACTGCTTGTGCGTCCAATCCCCACCTAGTTAGTTCTCATATCTGTGATCAGATTATCTTGATGCGCTCAGGGCCCAGACCTATACATGACACGCGGTAGCAAGGGGCCCAATATCTTACACACATGTAAGGTTAAGGTTGCTTTTTTTTGTCTTGACCTTCAGTTGCGAAAACATGAGTCGTTTTCCCGTTTCTGCCACTTTGGATATAATTCAATAAAAAACATACAGAGGTACCTTCAACGTGATTGACGATGCCTCGGGGCAGCTCTACGCCTCTAGGGCAGATTGGCCCTACAGGGACTCACTATCGCCTCTAGAGGAACAAGTGGTATTTCAAGACAGTTTTGTTTTGCTGTCACTCACATTTCAATGCCCTGAAGAGTCTGAAAGTGAAAAAAGGATCTGAAACTGATTTGCAACTGTAAAAAATAAGATCTGAATCTGTAAAAACATAGAATTACAGAACTGAATCTAAATAATATTCAACCTGAAAAAACGGTTCATACACAAATATTTAGTTTGAATATATTATTGTATTTTTCAAAGTTCATGATCAAAAGTTGAACTTCTTTTATTTCTTTTTTTATTTAAATGATCAAAACTTTTGGCCCGAATTTAGCTCCTGTGGTCAATTACACGCGCGCACACACACACACACACACACACACACACACACACGCATATACACAGTACACTCCATTACATGCTGTAAATATTTAAAAAGTATTTGTAAGATGCTTTTTTTTTTTTTTTTTAAAATACATTTTTTTTACACTAAATAGGGAGAAAATGACAAAAAAGAAAGAAATTGAAAGACATGTTTTGGCCCTCAGTTACCAGGAGGAAGATCTCATGAGATCTTTATTTGTTGAGTGCTAAAGGCCACTTTGTAAGTTGTGGTGACATATTCCATAAAATATATGTTCTTGTCTCTGTAACATATTATGATACTCTAAAGTATTCTGTAATTATTCTACAACCATAATGTCTTTATGCTTTTATTTTTCATAAAGGCTCATGTTTACTGTACCTGTAAAGACCTTTTTAGAATCTGGATGTTTTTTCCTTCAGAGTCCTCCAAACCACGTGATCCCTCGGACAGAGGAGATCTACATCTACAGCCCGCTGGGGACAGCGTTCAAGGTGACAGGCTGCGACCACTCCCCTAAAAACCCCAGTATCATCACCATGTAAGCCCCGTCAGCTAAACGTTCTCCTCATGCTTGTGAATGTCTTTGGCTGCTTTGATTTTTGACCTTGCTTTTCCCTCCTCACAGATTTGCTATATGGAACACAATGATGGGCACATCTATACTCAGCATACCTTGGGGTATAAAGCAGGTGATTTGCTTTATTCCACATACTTCAAGTGGTTGACTTGTTTAAAGCCACGTCTAAAATGACTAGCTTTGTTATGTTATGTTGTTAGTTATTCTGCAGTATGTATTAATCTGCCTTGCAGGATAAAATCTCAGATCTGAAGTTAGTGTTGTTTCTGTCCCTTCAGGCTGGTTTCACTCTGGGGATCCTCATCCTCATCTTCACGGGCCTGCTGATGCTGTACTGCTGTTACACCGTCCTCAAATCACCAAAGTCAATACGTAAGTCATTTTATTCTGCTGGTGGTGGCTAAAAAGTTACTATTTCTGAAAGGAAAAAAAAAAAAGTTTTAATAAACTGGACAAAAAAAAAAAAGTTATATTATGTTTCTGATACAAACCAATTAAATAAAAGTTTCATAGAATTAAGTGCTTCCTTTTATTATTTTATGTTTTTAAAACATTTTTTATAATTTCTTTTTTTCTTTGAGCTTCCTTTCTAGAAAATGCTTGAAACAAGAGAAAGTGTTCGGGGAATACGCACCTGTTGTGTCAGCTACCCAGTACCATGATGCCTGTGAAAGTAACGGCTAACTGATGCTATTAACCCTTGTGAAGTCCTGAGCACTTTATCGTTTTGGGGTCCAAGCCCCAACGTGTTCCATTTTTGGAACCATATTCATCATATCTTTCATCAAGCAGAAGCTTTGTGGCTCTCTCATATTTGCCGTGAGATTTGTTTGGGCAGCGTGAGAGTGTCAGACGAAGCCCGGGAGTGCGTGTCTCATGCCAAAAGCGTGAGGGTTGGCAACCGCATTTACATAACGAGAAAAAATATTTTAGCACATAATCCATACGTTTTCTTGTAAACAAAGTTTCTGTTTACGTTCAGTGTTTCTTTACAAAAACCCATGTGTGTATCCTTATGGTCTAATAAATGTGTTGACCCTTGTCCAAGGCTGGAGCAGGTCTTGGAAGCGTGCACTCTGACTCGCCATGCACAAGCATACAAACACGCATGTATTAAAATGGCTGCTTCATCCCTATTCAGTGATGGCCTTGTCCTCCTCAGTGCCCAGAGTCACCTTTGCGCCTGAGTTGTGTCAGGTTTTTATTGTGATAACACATTTTCCTGCTGATCATTACTAATGGTAATTATTCTTTCACAAAAAAGACGTTTGTTTAATAAGCTCTAGCATGTGTCTGAGGTCTACATGTTCCTACAGAGTAGTGTCTTCATTAGCATGTAGTCGCCACCTCATAGCAGCACCCTGACAAGTCAGGCATACGCATCACATCACAGTTCTTAAGGTTAGACTTCATTGTAACTGAAATACCTTTGATTTTTCACTTCCCTGCCTGCACATATAAAGGTGTTTTTAACAAATGAGCAAAGTGGAAGGTGCTGCAGGTTGCAGAAATGATGTCATGATGCATGTCAGTGTTCCTAAGCAGAGAGGCCTGGAGTTCTAGATAATTTAATGATGCAATACTGTTGCGTAATGGCGTGAGTTATAAATAATCGCTCAGTTAGCTCAGTGTTTTTCTCTGTCAGTTTGGTATGGTAAAAGGCTTTGAATACTGATTCTGTCCATCCATGGGGAGGCAGTTGCTATGGTTAGGACAGCAGCCAGAGGTGCAAATCAGAGCTGTAACAAACATAGAATTATTCAATCGGGTGAATAACAGTGCCATCGCTGCAGAATTCATCCCAAATAAGCCCCAATAATAGGATTTTAAACTGCTGCAACTTATTAAAAGGCTCACTTAACAGAATTGTAGCTTGCTGATGGGATGTTTCTCAGGAACGCACCTTGGAAGTTGTAGTTGACGACCTTAAGTTTTTCTGCTCACATGGTTGAACCTGTACCTACCTTTGTCCTGCAATTCCTCTCGCCTCATCCTCTCATCCATTCTAAAAGCAAAAGGCCTCAGGGAAAGCTATACAGTATACTAGTAGCTATATTCTACTCAAACTGTGATTGTGGAAGATTTAGCTGTGAAAGATGTGCTGTAAAAGGCACGAGCATGAAGAATACCGAAATGCACTCTTTTCCCAAAGATATGGTCTGTGACACGTCCAAAAGAATGCCACATGTGTCTTTTTCATCCTCTGTGTTTTGTCCAGCCTACGTGGACACATCTGACTGGGAGTTCCCTGATGTCTGTAGGTACTACTTTGGAAAGTTTGGCCAGTGGTCCAGCTTGATCTTCTCCATGGTGTCACTTATTGGAGCCATGGTGGTTTACTGGGTCCTCATGTCCAATTTCCTCTACAACACTGGACAGTTTATCTACAGTAAGTCACAGTGCTCTCATTGTTACCAGAAGAGAGGTATTGTATAATTATACAGTTCCGTTTCTTTGATTATCTGAACAAAGACGACTCGGGACTTTAAAGGAAATGCTATCTGTGCAATGCGTGTGCTTTGTGCTTCAAATGACCTGACACTGCAACATGGCTGCTGTGTGTTGCCCTACAGAATAGCCTGCTAAGCATATTATTCCAAAGTCTGCCTCTTCTTGTGCGCACCACTGAGTCAATATCATCAATGGCATATCATGGAGGGCATTCTGAATTTAAAGGTTTATGTAGTAAAATGTGGCTCTTCAGTAACATTAAGCACTGACTATACCGTAATTTCCGGACTATAAGCCGCTACTTTTTTCCCACACTTTGAACCTCGCGGTTTATACAATGACGCGGCTAATTTATGGATTTTTCCCGCTTTCACAGGCTTCATGTCGCCAAAAAACTGAGCACCGTCACATAATGTGACGTAAATCGAGCGCGCTCAAACTTCCCATTCGTTACGGTAATTAACTTTTTTACTAAATTTCTCGGTGTTTCATTCAGTGTACCAAATGAACCTCTAAAAACATTATGCCAACCTTCAATTGCATTATTAGTTCTTGGAATGTCTTCAGCAGCAGACATTATGAACAGCGGACATTTTAAACAGCGGACATTATGAATGGTCACGATTCTGATTACGGTCATGTTGTCACCCTCATCATGGCAAAGACACGGAGAAAGGCATATGATGCAGCTTTCAAGTTGAAGGCGTTTAAAGGCCTATTTATTTTTGTTCCAAGCCGTGTTTCGTTAAAGCCTGTGTAAAGTTCATTTGTTTCAATGTACCAGTAGGCACCTGCGGCTTATAGACATGTGCGGCTTATTTATGTACAAAATACATATTTTTTAAAAATTCAGTGGGTGCGGCTTACATTCAGATGCGCTGAATAGTCCAGAAATTACGGTATATTGTCTCCACAGCACCAGTTTAGGCAAATGTCAAAAACACATTGGTGGTTGTACCACTAAAATGTGCAATAAGAGCTTTTGTTTTGATCTGATGGTTTCATCTCCTGTCCACAGACTATGCTCACAATGTCAACGTGTCAGATTCAGAGTTTGGGACCAATGGCTCAGATAAAGGTAAGTCACTTGCACTATCAGACTTTCAACTTTAACTTCATTGTAGGTTTTGGTTTTAGCAGTAGTCAAATTATGAGAAGTTGGTCCTAAATTCCTGACAAAAGGCCGTCTTTGGTCTTCAAAACTTTAAAATTATCTTGGACATATGTCACAGTTTTGGACTGCGTTGACTAACACTAATCTGAGTCGGCAGCTCTTCTGGCAGCAGCCAAGCCTCTCCATCTCTATATCTCGCCAGCTGCACAGTCCCGCTCTGAGCTGGTGTCTGTATCTGCAAAAAAAAAAGAAAGAAAGGAAAATAACAATGCTGCTCTAATGACCAACCAAATGTACTGATAACATTTGTAATTAAATAAGATTGAAAAATCAAAAATTTTCAATCAAAAAAGCAAAGCATCTCCTTTTAAATCGTCAAACGCATAATCCACCAAAGAGCACGTGTTATTTAATTAAGTAATATTTTAATTATATCCAGGTATTCACCCCTCTTCTCTTCTGAAATGGACAGAAGGGAAAAGCAGTCTGGCGACAGTGACATTTATTTCACTAGCACCACTTTGACTCCACACAAAGCTTTCTACAGTTACTGTTGTGTCTTCCACAGAACTTCATCAGAATTTAATATCATTTTGAGTTGAAAGCTACCGTGGTGCAGTATCACTCTCTGCCTGAATGGTTACTGATGCGCTGGTGGTGGTGCTTGTTTTACCGAAACACAAATATCACTATGTGGATACTGACAGAACTGTCATTAACAGAATGGGGCTGTTTATTGACTTAATTCAACAGGTTAGTTGGTGTAGAAATACAGGAAATATGTTTTAAATTCTGGTGGATGACAACCCCCCCCCCCCAATAATGTGTCTTTCCAAGTTTGCTCCCCCATTTTAAAAACTAACATGGCGAAGAAATTGAAAATTTTGATGGCAGTGTTTGCACTCATGATGCGTACACTGTAGCGTTGCTACCGTAAACGCGTGCAAAGACTCACTTCAAAACCCAAGAAGTATCCCGACCTGTTGTACTGTAATAACCTGACTCTCCAAATGGTAACGCTTTGTTGATTTGTTCACCAGTCATCTGTCCATACCCAAACACTGACCCTGGAAAGAACTACAGCATCAGCACACTTTACCTCGCTAACAGTGGAAACGATACTTCTGATGTCAGCTCATTTGAACACTGGTGGAGCAAAACTAACACCGTCCCCCTCTACCTCATCGTGCTGCTGCCGCTGCTCTGCTTCCGCTCAGCCTCCTTCTTCGCAAGGTTCACCTTCTTAGGTAAGATGGAGCAATGATTTGAAGAGTGGGTGGCAGAGTTTGTGATAAGTCGGAAGGCTTGGACATTTCCTTTCTTGGGGGGGAAAAAAAAAAAAAGGATTTTTAAAAAAAAAAAAAGAAAAAAAAAAAGAGCACCCAGTGTGCCACCACACTGGAACTTCTTTCCAACTCACTTCTGGTGTTTTGAAACATCAGCTGGGGGGACACTAGGTGCCCTTTAAATCTTTGATTGTCTTTGAATCTTAGCTGAAGGTTACAGCTGCATTAATTGATATTTGGCAGCCAGGTAGTTGCCAGTGTGTTGGACGTATGACTGAAACTCCCTTTACTTGAGTTTAAAGAAAGCTGCCATCTGACTGCAGGTGTAGGAAGTAACCAAGCAGCTACACCATCCAGCATGTTGTGGATAATTAGTGAAGGAGTTTTATGTGCTGGGGTCTGTCAGACAGCGGCTAAAGTGAAAACTCTTAAGTTTGTGAGATGGACCTGAGGTTCTCTCTTTCACTCACACACACACACACACACACACACACACACACACACACACACACAC
>CALSBV010012170.1:3878466-3890308 GCA_943590825.1 Bovichtus diacanthus
ACACACACACACACACACACACACACACACACACACACACACACACAGCTTCCGAGTTTGCAAAGCTGCTTTCTGAATATGCTGCTTCATTCATTCATCCATCCATTGCTGCATCTTTCCATCTTACCCAGGCACCATATCCGTGGTCTACCTGATTGTGCTGGTCACCATTAAAGCTGTCCGCCTCGGCTTCCACCTACAGTTCCACTGGTTTGACTCGAGCCAGTTCTACGTTCCAGGTAAACCTCCTGCACATTTTTCATGCTTCTTAATGTATCATGCCACAGCAACTCACATGAAACCCAGTAGACATACTCTAGCTAACTGGAGTCAATGTCTAAGAGAGTAAAGGGTCCTTCCTGTGACACCTTTCAGACAATGTTGCTGCTCAATGAGTAGAAGTACTAGGTCTTTATCATCAATTGTTCAATAGATGTTATGAAATGTGAACTGGGAATAAACTGGGATGTTGTATTGGCTGATCAGACTTCACATTACTGTATCTGTTGCTGTATCTGTTTTGATGATGTCCGCCTCGTCCAGACAGACGGCTGAACTATTACTGACCCAGGTTGCCATGCAGCTTGATATTATCAGTTTTATTAATGGTTCACTGATATTCCTTTTCCATAACTTTTCAAAATGTTGCCAAAAGTGTCTCTCTGTCCCTAAGTGACTATCATTCAGCAGATTGAGATCACTGCCCACTGATGCTCATCCCAGAGGATGAACCTTTACCATTTTGGGCAATCCACAAGCTTCCCTCTAGTGCGAGCCTAGGGCCACATTTTTTAACTTTTGCATGCAACATATTTCATAATCTGAAAGTCAGAATGCTACTGTATGTAATTTAAACACATTCCTGCTCCCAAAGGGGTAAACCCTTTTGACTGTAGGAAGTCATACACATTGCAACCACTTATTTTTTTAAGATGACTTGTATGAATGTATAATTTACGTCTCTATTGTTGGTTCTTTCAGAGTTCAGACTGCTTTTCCCTCAGTTCACTGGTGTCCTCACTCTGGCCTTCTTCATTCACAACTGCATCATCACATTAATGAAGAGCAACAAGCACCAAGAGAACAATGTGAGCCTTATCCTGCTATGCTCCTGCCCAGCGTCACACACTGCCAACATGTGCATTATACTGTAATCTGTCCTCTGACTTAGTTCAGATAACACAGTTCAGTCTCACAAGTTGTGTTTTGAGCGCATTAATTATGAGTCTTTGCTAGTGCCTTTTTTAATGTCCAATTTCATAACGGGAAGGAAAGAGTCTACCCATAAAATTCACGTGTCTACATTAGGTGGCAACATGGTTTATTAACAGGTAGGTAAAGTGATGCTGAGCCTGAGGTGAATGTGTTTTGGTGTGTTTAGGTGCGGGACTTGTCTGTGGCTTATCTTCTAGTCGGGCTGACATATCTGTATGTGGGAGTGTTGATCTTCGCTGCCTTTCCCACACCTCCTCTCTTCAAAGACTGCATCGAACCAGTGAGATTTACACTTCAGTTTTCTTAGCTTTTTAAATTTTTTAAAAATGTTTTCAGTGTTTTTGTTTTTGCTGTTTTATTATATTTTTGCAAAACTTAGTATAAAGTATAACTTGACTTTGACCAAGAACAAGTGTGTAGTGCTTGGTGCAGATCCAGATCCAATGGTGCCACTGTCTCAACATTTACCTTCTGTTTGAGGCGGATATGTGAAGTCGTTTTTTATTTTTTATTTTTTTTTATTAATAAATGTTTTTACTGTATTTAGTGGGCCAATATATATCCATTCATATAAGCCACACTTTTCTGCTATTTGAAACCTTTTGCAACAGTATAGCACTATTAGTGTGATGCTTAACACATTTGGTTGTGCCCCAAAAAAAAAAAGAAACTCAGCGTACATATGTTTGACTCACTTTACATTTCTTTACAGTTTATCCTTCATCCAAGGAAGTTCTAATATTAGAAGGCAGGATGTAGGTATTCTGCCTGGGGGTCTAAGTATCCAGATACTTACTTAACACCTCTAAACTAGTGTTGTTGTTATTATTGATGAGAAATAGTAGTTGAGATAAAACGGCTTAAATATTTGCCATGATTTAACATTTTTACACATGGATGAAATTGACTTTACAGCGACTTCATTTTGCAATTGCAATAATGAAGTCTTGTTAACAAAGGAAAATGTTTACAGTACATAAAAAATGTTTTGAAGTAATAAGCACAAGAACAAGAAGCTTAACGTTTTGAAAGATTTGAAATCCACATGGTTGATCTGGCCAAGTTCTAAGGATGCAGGAAATGAGAAAGAAATGCTTCTTTTGTTCATATGAAGGTGAAAGCCAACTGTTGAACTCCACATAGTTGATGTACATAAGTTATTGTCCGCGATTGTGGTTTTAGCCTTGAGAAACAGCTACAAACTGCTAACAGTTACAGATGTGGCTTTAAAGTCATTACTTTCTAATGTCACTGCAGCTACCCTGCACAATGGTCCAGCAAACGTCTCAGCGGCTCTCTTCTCTCCTGCAGAACTTCTTGGATAACTTCCCCAGCAGTGATGTGATGGTGTTTGTGGCTCGGACCTTCCTGCTGTTCCAGATGATCACAGTCTACCCCCTGCTGGGATACTTGGTGCGGGTCCAGGTGATGGGCCAGATCTTTGGCAATCATTACCCCAGGTAGCACCGACGGATGTCACCATTCAATGTGTTGTTAGTTCTGTGGAACAGCAGACTCATGATGATAACTGCTCTTTTTTTTTTTTTTTTTTTTTTTTTTTTACAACTTTTTAAAATATCAACAAAGCTCTTAAAAGTATCCTAAATATCACCAGCCTGAAATTCAGACTGAATGACAATGTCGTCACTTTGTTCACCATTTAAGGACCGCATCATTCATTGTGACACTAGCTGTGTCCCAGTGCATGACTGGATCCTCCAAATATCTACTAACAGATTTACATGAAGGCCCAGACAATGTGACTCGCAAAACTCTGTGGAATGTGCGGTCCTCCCACAAATACATACTGGTATGTAATCAGTTCCCAGCTCGTGGCGCCTGTCTGATACATGCACTGCATGTTCGAATGCGTCTCACAAGGTTTGTCACAGATTTGTCTGGAATGTTCCTCGTCAATAATAAAACTGCTGAAAGTCTTTTTAAAAATGTTTTTTTTTTTTTTTTTTAACCGCATCAACAAAATATTTTTGACATTGATCCATAAAGTTGATTGTTAAAGAACAGTGACCACGACATCTACTGAGCGGGACATTTTACAGTATGAAATATACTTGCCAATGCACTCTGGTGGACAAACGATGTAACAGAGACACTTTTTTTAAACCTTTTATTTGACGTTTCTCTACTGTAATTTCTTCTTGCTTATCAGCCGACATGCACGTTATTATCAATATATCTATGATGAGGTAATATAAGCTGATATATTAGCCCAGCCAATTTATTGATCAGGTTCTAGTATTAAGCCAAAAAGGATTTGTCACACCGTCATTTCACTCCGGTGATCTGCTGCCAGCAGCACATGGAAGCTGATGATAATGGATTCATCAGTGTGGTATTGTGACAGCCTCAGTTATATGAGAGTCATAGTAAAGAGGTTGAATATAGAACTGATCCAAATAAATTAAGTAAAGATTTATTTATTCAGCACTTTTCAAAACAAAAGTTACAAAGTGCGTCTCATTCAAAGATTTCAAAAGGGAAATAACATCAATAGAAAAAGCCTTTTAAATATGTGAAATGTGGTTATCATAAACATGCAGTTTGTTGGACTTCAGAATGAGGATTATAATAATTACAGATGAATTCACTAACAGCATTTTCTGTCTCCTGTGCCCTAAGTCTGCAATCTTTAAACAAATCGCATGTTTTCACATTGTCTCTCCTCAGTTTCTTCCACGTTCTGGCACTGAACATCCTGATTGTTGGCGCTGGTGTCCTGATGGCCAAGTTTTATCCAAATATTGGATCCATCATAAGGTATGTTGAAACCTTCCCCGTTCACATGTACTGTATGATGATAATAATATAGTCAAATAGAACAAGTCGATTGTTTTTCTGTTTTTGAATAAACTGTTGTCCGACATTAATCGCAACAGAAGCCAAGCTGTGGCTGCAATGGACATAATATAATATGGTCAAAACTCTGCGTGAACAAAAAGTTTTACAAAAAGATTACTCAACATTTTGTATGTAGATCGATGTAGCCAAATCCAACCTCGCTCAACCTCCATAATCATGTCAAACAGCACTCTGCACTCCAGCATTGTGTTTCCACACATGTAGAGGACTAGAATGGTCATTATTATATGAATGACATAGATAGATACAAATATTAATGCATAATAATAAATAAGTAATTAAATATTTTGATAAAATAAGAAGACTGATCAAAGATGAAGTGGCAGAGGCCAATATAATAATATTTTCACTTTTAGTCCCTAGTATGGGCCAAGCTGTAAAAACCCTGGATCCTGCATTACCCATGATGCAAAGCTCCCTCAGAGCCTCGGTAGCTAGCAGCACTCTTCATGATACAAGACCCATGTTTTTATTATAACCTACATCATCTGTTATACACACTATTTATAATAAATGTGATTATGTGGATCACTGTGGTTCCAAATAAAATGAAAACATGTTCTGAAGCTCCATAAATGTCAACAATTGCATATTTTGGCTGCCCAAGTGTAGCCTTGTCTTCTTCAGTCCCTTCCCTCCATCACCAACCTGTCAGCACGTCACTGTTGGGAGCACATTTTGACCAGAAATTCTCTATTAAATCGTAAAACACTCCTTGGGAAATCCACGTTAAACAAAATGTCATGTACTTGTACAGCATTTCGGCTGTGCTTCTTTTAGTCTCGAGATATGACTCTTTCGCACCAGGGTTGAAGGCCGCCGGCCGTAAATTGGCTTTAGTACATTTCCGTCCCATCCCTCTGTCCCCTTGTTTCATGTCCATGATCACTAACAAAGGCATAACATTCCCCCAAAGATAATATAAGAAAAAAAAAAATGTCTTTGCAACAATTGGCCAGTGGTCCAGTGCTGTGGGAGCTATTATTCCCCAAATTTCTCATACTAGCCGGTTTTACTTGCTATTAATCGTACAAACCGCCCGTCTATCACTTCCTCGTACAGTTTCTTTAGAGGAATTACAGAGTAGCATCTTCTTATCTTTGCACGCCGTGTTTGCTGGATTGGTTTGCTTATTACATCATTCAAGAGTCCAATTTAGTTGATTCCATTAAAGCATTCCTATTTTCTGACATTTTCCAAAAATAAGTGCGTGATTTACCTTTTTTTAAAATGAGCCTGACTCGCTTTCTGTCTCCTTTGTCTTTTAAAGATTAAGTTCAGTGTTTATCGGTAATGATCATTCCTGATGTAATGCTGGAATTAGTCCCATTTATTTTTCCTTGTATATGCAGATTAATGTTTGGATCATAGCCTTCAGTTTCCTGTAGGGATCTGTCTGATTTGTTTCACAGGTCCCCAAAATATGTTTTTCCTTTTATTTTTTTAGAGCACTGCTTTTTTAAAGGATGAAAGCAGCACGTGATTGGCTCGTATTGTTATCGGCCTCTAATACAATGTCTGACTCGTGTGTAGGATTATCCATCCGTTGCTCCATGACACATAACATACTTGTTGATTGAATTAAATAATCTAGTCGAGTGCTTCAGGTCTATCTCTATCTCTATATCTATAGATATATATAGATATATATAGATATATATATATATATATATATATATATATATATATATATATATATAGATAGAGAGATATAGATAGATATATATATATATATATATATATATACACACACACAGTATATACTACAAAATGAATGAGCATAATATCCAGTTAATATACATTATTAAAAAAACGTTAAAGTGCATAAAACGGCACAATTTATATCAGTGAGATCAGAAGCAACCACATGGACCAAGAGACCTATTGTCTCGATCCGTTAAAATTGACTTAAATTCCTCCACAGTAATCAACTCTGACAGTTTCAGCTCTTTCTGCACATTATTCCAGGAAGAATAATGTTTGCAGCATCTTTTTTGCCTAGTTCTGTTCTAACCTTGGGGACCAACATCTGTGAAATGTGTGCGCTGTGTGTGAGCGCATGCCATAGTGATTTAGTTTTTTACACATGTATGTACACAGATGAGAAGGAATCAGCCCAAGGAGATATTTATATATAAAACCCAACCAATGTGAAAGTCTGCGAAATGTTGAATGAAATGTACCCCCACGTCATCCGTTTAACGCACCTGTTGTGAAACTGTACTAAACGCTCCGTACTGATGTTGCCTCTCTGTCTCCCTGTGCAGGTTCTCTGGAGCAACATGTGGCTTGGCTTTAGTGTTCGTCTTTCCATCCTTAGTCCACATGATCTCCCAGAGAAAGCAGGGGTTGCTCCGCTGGCCGTCGGCCCTCTTCCACAGTTTCCTAATCCTGCTGGGCATAGCCAACCTGCTGGCTCAGTTCTTCATGTAGACGAGCAGACACGGGCACTCCAACATTCAGAAGCCAGATTTAAAAGATGTGAGATGCGGGAGATTTCATGGGTATCTCTGAAATTGGAATGTAGAATAATGGAGTGCGTGACGGCACCGTGCGTATTATCCAGCTTATGTCATGATCACCAAAATAATGCCCAGATAAACCTCCACAGCCTGCAGCCAATCAGATTTAATGTCTGTTTCTGTGTAAGATTAAATATCACACACTTACTGTAGTAAGAGTTACTGCTGGGATTTGTAAAAGTTCATGTTTCAGGGGAATAGCAGGAATCCAAAGTCTTCGTTTGATTATTGTAAAAAAAAAAAAAAAAAAATGTTTTTTTACATGCATTCCAACCAGCGGTATTTCTATAAAAAAAAAAAAAAAATCTTTTATAGATCATTTCCTACACGATACTGTTGATTGTTCCAACCTGCAGCTCTTTTGTTCCCACTCTCGCTGCTCTCATAGCATCGTTTGGACCGTAGCAGGCAGCTGTAGAGCTATAGAGCTGTAGAGCACACTACCTGCTCAGCACCAAACCGTAGACAGGAGCTCAGAGAATATTGGACTTGCAGTCACCAGGTGAACAGAGACATCGCTGTAGGATGTGGAAATAAGGAAGTGTTTGCTAACATCACATCAACCTAAAAGGTGATGATATGTCTGTTGTTTTTACAAATGTGTTTGTTACTGCAGGTTTAACTTTGTTACAAGGGAAGCTTTACAGCTGGACATAATGATCATAGAGTTGTGACGCCAGCGGATCATGACTTACTTTGGGAATCTGTCGACTGTTTATATGTTTCAAGGACAACCATGTTGTGTGCATATATTTTTTTTATTTTTTTTTTTTGGAAGAGACGTTTGTCTTTTAATTTTTATGAGCAGTGTTGATTGACATGTTTACTTGATGCCTATTTTCCAGACACTGCGTCTAATGTGTTATATTTTACTAATGATGGGATAGATAAAGGGAATATGTGCGTGAAAATAAACAGTCAGTCTGTAAGAACTGTACTTTCCTCTTCCTGTTCCCACTTTTAATTGAATGATGAGGGAAATTGATGTGCAATAGTTGCAGTGGGAAAGAGTGCAAGTATAAAATGTGAATAATAATAATAATAAAGGTGCAAGTGTGTGATACTGCATGTAATGTCCAATTATTGCCCATAAATAAGAGCGTTCTAATGATTGTAATCCAGAGAGGGATCAATCGATCAGAGCTGAAATGGAGGCTGGAGTCACCTCAGAGGAGACGAGTTGTACAGTTTGATTCTACTGCTGGAAGTGCTCCTCTGCATGGCCAGCAACATGGAGGAGAGGCAGGAAGTGCAGTCTTCTCTGGTCCGTTGTTGTACACCGCCTCATGTTCTTCGCCCAGTCCGGCTTGTCAGATGTGCTTGTAATCCTGCACAGTGTCCACATCCACTCCCTAGATAGGAATAAGTGTAGGGGGTGTTTTCTGTCCACACACCAACTTCAGCTCACACCACTCGACAAAGGAGTTCACGACTCCCCCTATCGGATCACTTCCGATACCAAAATCTTGACCTTGCATATGAATGCAGAATCTGTTTATAGAGATCCGGAGAAGTGTAGTCTATCACTAACAACAATTATACTCACTAAGTTAATTGCTGAGCTCTGGGAACACGGTGACATCTCTAAAAATAAGTGAGACGGGACAAACAAACGAGCAGCCAGGTGAACGAACCAACAGGTAAGAGAAAACTAGGAGTAACAGTGTAATTCACCAAAATGTCAGTTATTACATAGGTGAGTACAATGTTATTATAGCTAAAAAATGGTGGACAAAACTTTGAAAATACGACCCATAAATTATAACACACTGGGATTATCCCTTGAAGTGATGAGTGCATCCGCTGCGCAGCTTCAGGTCGTCAGTGTGGGACTTTCAGCTTGGCCTCTAAAGCCTTTGCCCCTTGGTTCATCTGGACAAATGAAGCAGAGTTTCTCCTGTGTGAGGACGACTCCTTCAGCTCACCCCTGCACGTGCTATGGCTGGCCCGGCAACTGACCAAAAAAACTCCCCCATGTTGGGACCACCAGCATACAGTGTTAACAACACACCCACATTCAAAGCTGCATCCACCAGCTCCAAACACAGCTGTCCACCAAGAACTGGGATGGACCGCAGAGGCCCCCAAAATCAGCAAAACAAAAGTTAAAACTACAAAAGGAATGTTAAGGACGAGTGCTCAATCAGTTTCACATGCTGGAAGTTCGGGAAACCTTAAGGTGCACTTGAAGACAAGGTGGTCAGAGGAAAAAAAACAATTATCCAGACACGAGCAAGAACAACAGTTAAATGAAAAGCCTGTAGTGGACTCTTAAGAACATAATTCACCATAATCTGTTGTTCAATACAAGCAATTACCTTCTGTGCCTTTTCTGTGTTTCACCTTCACAGTAACACGGTAACAGTTGGACACGGTCAGTGTGTTACTATGGTAACAGAGTGATCAGAGTAACCTCTTGCAACGGTTCTTTTTCTTCAGTGTTGGCTGTGAAAATAAAAGACGCACCCCTTGTGTAGTCAAAGATAGAAGTTGTTTGTCTCGGTTCATAACTTCTACACTGGTGACCTTGACGTCTGTCGGCTGGACGTTGTCCAAAGACATCTTTTTACAAACATGGCTACTAATGCAGTCTCCCTCAAGCTGCCCGAGATGTCTGCCTCAGCCTGACCCGCCCAGACGGACAATTCGGGAGATCACTGTGGATGCCACCAAATTCTATCATGTGGTGTCGGTCCTCTGGAGTTCAGCAACATCCAGAGTGGCGAGCTTCCTCAAAAACCCTCCAAGCGTTTAATAAATATAAAAAGCCTCAACTGTTGAAATCCTTTTGAACTTTCCAACCGGATCATCTCTTCACGAGGACTTGGCGAGAGCACGCCATCTGAGCTCATGGACAGAATGCTGGATCTCATGGGAAAGCACAAACCGGACTTCCTCTTCCACCAACAGAGTCGCGGGAAGCCTAGGAGTTAAACTCCACCGCACCACCGCCTACCACCCACAGGCTAACAGACCATGAAGGCCGCTCTTCGGGCACACCTCAAAGACAGCAACTGGGTCACGTTGGGCATCAGATTTGCGCCCAAAGACGACCTCCAGTCCTCATCCACTTAACTGCTCTCCATGTTTGCTGCACAGAGAAAATCGGTGTCTATGAAGTGTATAGGTTTTAAAAAAATTAAATGTATATAAGTGCTGCCTCTTAATTTAGCTTTGTTTTGTATCTGAAAACACCTTCATGTTTCCATAATCTCTTGAGCACCATGTGTCCCTTGTCCCTCTGCTTGAGCATGTAGAAAGCATTAGTGCACATGCTTTGGTTGCGCTAGTGGTAACTGATTTCTCTTAGACAAAGCAATGATTAAAAATACGGGGTCCCAAAAGTATCACAGAAAATAAATGAATGAGCATGAATAAAACGTCTTGCCCCAAATATAGATCAATAAATAAATCATATGATGTTCTGTGTTCTGCATTCTTTTATTTTAAATACTCATTTATATATTTATTTCCACATTTATTTGAAAATGTTTGTATTGTCACATTTTTTATTTTCCAATATATCTTCATGTTTATTTATTTCCACTTTTACTGCCACATTTTCACATCTCCTGTATTAGATTAGTTTAGATTCAACTTTATTATTGTCATTGTGCAGAGTGCAGGTACAAGCCAATGAAATGCAGTTAGTGTCTAACCAGAAGTGCAAAAACGTGCTATATTATATACAAAAAGTGCATTGAGTGATGCTATAAACTACAATATACAGATGATGAACATACGTTAAACATGTAATAAATATGTTGCAGGTTGTATGTGCACACAGTAGTATATTGTGCAGATATGAATAGTGCAAATAACATATAAATGAGGGAAATACGAAATATGATAATGAGGGATGGTGTCACGCAACCTTCTCGTGGTCCCTCCTGCCTCTCATTGGCTGAGCCGTCTGGGTTGGTTGCAGTGATGAATGGCGACAAACAGGATGGTGGGATTCTTGGCTTACATCGCTAAAGATGAATACTCGGACGTTTTGAAAAATATACTTTTTTCTCAAAAATACATAAACAAATTAAATAAACAAATGAATAAATACTTAATTCTTTTAGGATATTTATTGCAGATTGATTGATTTATATATTTTTAGCACATTTGCTAATTACTTATTTATGTCTTGTGTGACTATTTGGCCTCTATAAAGGGTGAAAATGCTGAGAAGTTAATCAATATCCAGGTCTCTAATTCAGGGGCCTGACAGGAAGTCCTCTCCCACAGATACCATTACTGGTATTAATTCTGTCCGGGGATTGAAAAGGGTCACCACAGTGTCAGCGTTCAGTGTGGCGGGGACCTGACCTTTGTGACTGTCTTCATCTTATTTAAGCCCTGACTCTTCCAGAAGACTTTGGATTGGCCTGCTAGCCTATTAGCCCACGTGGTGGGGGGTTGGGGAGTTAATAGTTTTATTGGCGGTCTGGGGGCTTTCTGTCACACTGTCGTGCTATGAAAGGAAATGTTAGTGTCGCAATCAATATCCCCAGTTTACTATGTATTCTATCTAACAAATTGGATAACAAAGTATGACTGAAGGTTCGGGAACATTTGTGTTTATATTTCAGGCCAGCTGAAATGACAGATTAGTTTTTTGTTCATTTTAGTCATTTCTTGCAAGCTAGCAATTTGCCCTCCCAAAATGTCCTCCCAGTCCAGCAGTGATACTCCATATATTAAGTGATAATATTGGGCCTTAAAACAAAATCAGGACACATGCAACACTTATTTCTACCTTTACCTTTGTACATGTGGTCAGGAGCCACCATCTTGATTACTATAGCCTGTTTTCATAGCAGACATTTTGACTTGACACAGTAGGTCAAGCACAGGTGCAATAACATTAATGATTCTATTCAAGACTCACAGTGAGCCATAACCGTGAGCCAGCATGAACTAAATACATGAAGCAGATACATGGAACTCAGCTGTATTTTATTATTCATACCTGTGCTGGGCATGTATACATATATACATATATATATATATATAGATAAATATATATTTTACTCTGTCAATGCAATTGCCTTGTTATTACACTAATGAATGCAGATACTTGAGAAGAGTAGAACACAATGGCTGCATCCTCTTGGGGTGGATCATATGTCTGCTTCCCTGGCTCCTTCCCCTTGACAAAAAACACACCCTTTAGTATCAGCATAATCAATGGGGAGTGGTGCTGGAGGGGGGGGGGGGGGGGGGGGGGGGGG
>CALSBV010012170.1:3890408-3905857 GCA_943590825.1 Bovichtus diacanthus
GGGGGGGGGGGGGGGGGGGGGGGGGGGGGGGGGGGGGGGGGGGGGGATTGGCTACAGCAGTTTGCCGGCCTGTGATTCGCTGACTTGCGCTCTAATTGGATCAAGTAGGAACTTGCTTAGCTGGATGCTTTGTGCTGGGATTGGGAGCAGCCAGACAGGAAGAGAGACAGAGAGGGAGGAGGCCAAAGGCTGCCCTGCTCACCACTCGGAGAGGAAAGACTGAGAGAGGAGGGGTGAGAGAAGAAAAAGGGGAGTATCCCGTCTCCTCTGCCCTTCTGTGCTGCTGCAGCCCCCCCGCCCCCCCCCCCGTTCTCTCTATGATTCTCTTTCTCTCTCTTTCCCCTTACTCATCTGTTTCTGTAGCTGTGCTGAGAGGAAGGGCACCTGCCGCTCCCTGATGATTCAGCCTTTCAGTTACTTGGAGCTCCACAGTGAAGACAGCATGTCCCTCCTGCCACTGCAGTGCCTGGCCGTCCTGTCCTCTGCACTACAGCTACTGCAGTTGTCCCATCACGTCGACACCGCCTCTTCTGCCCAAGTGCTCAGGTGAGTGAGTGCTACTATTCCACTACTGCTCTCTCGTAGACCATGCAGAACATTTAAGGAATCCAATTCTCTGGCAATCTTTTTTTTGTTTTTGCCTGCAGCCAATGTGACGATTCTATTTATAGACTGATTACGTTTCCTGTGAGAAAGCATGAGTAAGGAACTCCTCTACCTCGTGCGCAGAAGGCTGTCTACATACCTCCCAGACTGCTAACAAGGTCCGACTCACTCTGAAGAGCATTGATACCTTCCTCTGAAATCCCAGCTCTGACTCTGCCGCCTCATGATGGAAAACATACTCGAGGAGACCGGTGGCAGACAGCCACTGTGTGATGCTCTGAGTTAATAGTTTAGGTGTTCAGACACCCTTCATCCGGCAGTTGGAAGGATGACTGAGGGAATGGAGGACTTCTCTGCAGGGCCGGCTCCCCCTCCTGGATCGGCCTCCCCCACCAGCTCTACTGTTGATACTGGACAAGTCCCAGAGGAGAAACCAGAGGAGACAGAGGCAGCTGGTGAGGGTGGGGAGGACGGTGCAGTGGGAGGTGGTGCTGGTGATGGGGAACATTTGGGGGCTTTGGGAATTGTGGCCTTGCCAGGGACCTGCTGTGTGTGCATAGAGATGGAACAGATTAACAATTGCCTGCACTCGGAGAAAATCTGCATTCTTCCCATCCTGGCCTGTCTGCTGAGTTTAGCCCTCTGCACAGCTGGCCTCAAATGGGTCTTTGTGGACAAGATCTTTGAGTACGAGCCACCCACACACTTAGATCCAAAACGCATCGGACAGGACCCAATTATCATATCAGTTACCCCCACGCTGGGACTAACTGTGTCGATTCGTCATTCATCTCCGTCTTTTGTCTCCTTGACCACCGCCATTACGGCAGGACGTCCTGATGTTTTAATGGAAGAGAAATCAACACGAGGGCCATACGTGCCCCAGTCCCCACGAGTGACTCACTCTGATCCCTCTGTTACACTGAAACACAACGCCGAGCGTCCCACCGTCCCAAAGCAGACTCCCCACCCTCAGACAACACAGGAATTAAACGACATCATCATCCCAACAATCTGTAAGTACCCAACACTTAGTACAGTAAAACCTCTGGGATTGGGTTTTCTTTTCAGACAGCATGTCCCTTTGTTCCCAAACTGGTCAGTAGTATCTTGACATAGGATGGAATCATGGGCAGGGGATACAAGCTTGAGACTGTGATTTTCATCCCTGTGCAGACAAGCAGACAATTAAACCTTTTATTTTTCAGTTGTATTATTGACTTTGTAAATGGTGCGTTCTATGAACTGTCAGGAAGAGTCAGGACTTTGCCTGAAAGCAGACACGTTGTGACTTGCAGAGTGTAGCTCAGAGGCCCATGACTAACCCTCTGAAATATTGCTTCACAGATACTGTAGGTGAGCAGGAAGCAACTGTTCTATTCAACATACCCCTTCAGTCAATGTATCATTTCTAACATTCACTCCTTCCTCCTGAAGTATTAATGCTCCCTGAATTAAAGCACAGTGATTTCTAGTTACAGTACAATAAATGGATGTACAATAGCAAGAACCCTGAAATGTGTCGATGCACATTTTCAGTCATATGAAAAAGTGAAAATCAATATATGATGTGGGACACAAACTGGAACTCCAGGCTGTGGTACAGGGAGACTTCCTGTTTTCCTGTGCTCCATTTCAAGGTCAGAGCCTGCTGGAGGCTAATTGATGCCCACTCCATCCCTCTGCCGCAGGGAAAAAACAACCCACTAATACTGTCTGTCTGCCAGCGGCTCGCCACTATGACGGGTCTGTTGTAGTCACATCACTGTGTGCTTTTTCTACTCTGTATCTTTGTTAGCTGATCTAAGGTGATGATGGGGGACAGGGTGTCAGGTTCCAACCAATGCCCTAGTGACGGTATACACTGCTTTCTTAAACTGCAGCATGAAAAATAGATGATGCCTCTTACTACCTGCTATAACTGCACAGTGGGAAACAGCTTGATAGCCAGTTACTTCTAACACAACCACTGAAACATTTGGGCACACTTGTGGTGCAAAGGTATGACAGACAGTCCGTGTTAAATGCATTGCAGCGGCACCTGCCCATGTGTTCCAACACATACACATGGTTGTGTTTGCTGTTGGGAGGCCGGTGAGAGACGAATGGGCCTCAGGTCAGAACATCTTTGTATTCTTATCCTAAACTTCTCGTCCAAGTCAGGTTCAACAGACTCTCTTGAATGGACAAATCTTCTCATGAATCTCCCCTTTCAGCCTGTCTGAATGCCACTTGTTCGCGTGTCATGAGATTTCATCATTATGCATAATCGACAGCAGTAGAATTGCCACATGAGGCGGTCTGTTCCGCTCCGTGTGTTTCATTACAAAAAGGTTACCAATGAGTAAAAGAAGAAGTTCACCGTCCTGCTGTCAGAAAGCAGCACACAACATATGACAGATGTGTTAGTGGTCATGTTAGATACCTGAAGCAGTTATAACATATTAATAATACCGCTGTCAATGATTTATGATGATTTAACAGGAAGTGAGACCCTAAAAAGGTAAAAAAAACAAAGTGGCCCATTACTAATATATATGTGGATATACTGTAGAGGGGAGATTACTAAAGACTACAGCAGGTGATGGTTCACTGTCAGGAGCAACTGGACTGTAGAAGTCCAGCTAGAGTAGAGTTGAAATATGGCAATGAGAACATTCAATCTTAAAGAAACTCTTAGTAAATTGGCCTTTTGCATTAAGTCTGTTTTACTAATATATTGTATTTTAGTTATTTACGGTATCATGTATTCAGATAAGACACACACAAGTGTCATTTCCCCTGTGCAGAAACCGACTGTCTGAACATGACTGGAAAATTGGCCACAAATCCTCTTAAATCACTCACACGTGGCACTTCATAACTAATCTGTTTCTTTCTTATTGCTGCAGTAGTGACTCACACTAGTTGGACCATGTACTTCTGGGGATAGTGTGAAGGGTTGAGTATGCTTCAAGTGCACTAGTTTGTACGATGTGCCTATCCAAGCTCTTTTAGAGGACTATTTTGCATGTGCTTGGAGTCTCAATGTATCGTACAAATGTGGATAATGGCACACAATTTCAGTGTTGGTGAGAAACACTGAATAACAATTTTGTAAAGAAAACTCCAGAGGCATCTTTTAAGGTTAAAGGAAGCACGTTAACGGATGTGAACTTCTGTCTTCTACGTGATAGTAGGAGGTGCTACCAGCCCTTTGGCTTCCACACCATTTCTTGCATTGGCACTGAACATTGGCACTGGATATGAATTGTGAGCTGCTGAATCATCCAATTCAATTGTAATTCCTATGAATACTGGCTGGTCAGTGAGAAGGACTGCAGTGCAGGGAGAGCGGACATTCCACATAAAACAGAAAATGTATAAAAGTGTCATATTGTCACAGCTGCAAAGACATTTCAGAGTGTATCTATGTTCCCCGGCTCAATATTTTGCTATCACACATTAACTCTTCTATTGTGTTCGGACCAACTTTTTTTCAAGTAAAACAAAATCATTATGTTATCCATTTTTTTTATTGGAACAAGGCTTCAAACACAACAAAACCAATGGCTTCAATTTGATTTGATTTTGAATGTGTGGTGTTCTGGGTCAAATCTGAGAGTCATAGAGTCACATTTTTGTTTAATCAAACTCTTTGGTTTGATCCACAAAACTGTTTTCCATAGGTTTAAGAATGTTCTCTTAGCTTTTACCCTATTTTTGATGATTTGGTTTGATAAGATTTTCAACAGCAGGACATTTGAACAACATTTCTTTTTTTTTTGATTTTGTGGTTATGAATGGATAACAAGTTAGTTATGAGGTAAAACACTATATATAGGTAAAAAAGTTTTTGGAGTGTTTTGTGAAAAAAATTGAGCGGCGAAAGCAAGGTACGTTCCCATTTTTAGCACAATAGGAAGGTTAAGTATAATTTTCAAAAGGTTTTATATAGAGCTGGGTAACTACAACCTTTTCTCATGTCCCCTCTATGTGACATATAAATCTAGAAAACATATTGACCCCTTTAGCTATATGCTACCTTGTCTTTGGTAGCTAGCAAGCTAATCTAAATTGCAATAGCTGCTTAGCTGGTGGGTTACAGCTGCAATCGATGAAAAATAAATTGAAATACACTACATATTAATCTTCTTTCCATTAGCCGTGACGTTCACAAGCGGCCCGTTAGCATCTTGTGGCTCCACCGGCGCGTGTTTACAGAGAGCGGTCAAAGGTGGATGATTATAGGATCAATGATGTTATTGGTGGATACATGTAAAAACAATTGCAAAAAAGTCCCGTGTGTGTGTGTGTGTGTGTGAGGGTTTTTATCCACAGGATGCCACTGAGAAATACACAAACCAAAATCTGTGACACACAACAAAAGTTTGTGAAACAAAGCAGTTTTTTTTTTTGAGAATATATCTACATGCACGTGAATTTTTCACCACTTTCCAAGGCAAAATAGTGCAACAGATATCTGTGAGTCTGTGTGGGTGTGTATCTACAGGATGACACTAACAAATGCACAAATGAACATTCTTACAACACCACTTTGGCTCTTGAGTGATTCAACAGTGTAAATGTCTGCACACAAATATAGAAATGTGAATTTAGTTGGCTGTGCACAAATATTCAAATGCAAGGGTACCAATCTTATTTATTTTTGACTCACCAAAATGCATTGTTTTCACTCCATACGTTTACATTTTTAATTCAAATTCTGCTGTCAGGGGGGCTCATGCTTTTTTTTGGGATCACAAACATTTTTGGAAATGTGCCACTTTGCCATCAAACTTGACTGAATATGTACAGTATATAATAACTTGAAACTCTGCCAACATGCCACTCTGTTTAAATAACAGGTTATCAAACTGATCTTCCACACGTAACCCTGCCATTTATAGAATGAGGCTACATCCTATGATTGCTCGACTGCACTGGATATGCAATTTTTTTAGCTGACCTAAGCTTTCACCTTTTGGTTTCACTTACTGTTGCATTCATCACTTTTGGACTGCAGAATTTGGGAATTTTCCCCTATCTATTGAAATGTAGGGTTATGTTTTACATTGTCTTCATGCTGGAGAACAGCTAGCCAGTGTCTTCATCTTTAGTTCAATTTGTTCTATATACTGCATGGATCTTAAGACTGAATGTGGTCTCAGGTCTGGAGCTAAATCAGCTGCCTTTAGTGGTGAAGTCACACATACTGTTATCTTGCCACAGATCCTCCTATGTTGTCCTTTTAATCTAAACTGAAGTAAGGCACCAATATAAAAGAAAAAAGCTATCTGGTGTCAGCAACAAATATTTCTAAAAAATCCAAAGATTCACATGACATGAGAAAAAAAACCTAATTGTGTTTGTTTATGTAAATACTCAATATAAAACAGTGAGAAACACAAAGAGACACCTTTTTTTATAATGGTATATCTGAATTTCACAATTTCATGACCTATGATCAAGGTTTAGTCCAAAATAAATCTCTGTATGATGAAAGCTTTGCTGAAAGCCTTTGGGGCCTAAGCCCCATGAGCTCACCCCTGGTGCTACCTATGCTGCAGTCTAAACTATTAAGTGTAATTATGTATTAAACAGTAAATGTGCAGGTGTGATTTTGCACAGCCAAGGTAAACATCTAGTTCAGGCCATAGTTCCTGCACCCTAAAAAGTGATGTGCATTGCTGTCTGTCATTACAAACAGATGGCACCAAAGATTCATTTGTACAAACGCGTAAGCAGAAATGATTACTAATACTGATTAATTAACATGCAGGCAGCATTTAATGGGTAGTTTAAAGGTGCAATGTGTAATACCGAGCCACCTGCTCCAAAGAAATAGGGGGCAGCATTTCACCTCCACTACTGGGTCCATACAATCTACATTTACAGTCATCAGTTATTTAAACAATTCATTTAAACAATTCAAACAAACTTCTTAAACCCAGTGACAACATCTCTAGGTCCTTCAGCAGATATCTCTGCAACACAGCACAGAGACGTCTTTAACGTCATCACTGTCACCTCTTCACACTCTGTTGATAATGTGAGCTCATTGTTTTAATGTTTTAAGTTTGAATTCTGGCATATCTTACACATTGAATCCTCAAATTTAAAGTGGCAGCGCTGGGTCTGATCTGTGTAAAGGCAGCAACAGAACGTTTGCTGATCCAGCGGGGGCGTCGGGCGGTCCGGGACATGGACACATGAAGACTATAACTATATAGCAGGGTTATTTTGACCGGCTCTCAGAGTTTCAACACTTTCGTGGAATTGCATATTGTGGGTTGGCATATTCTTTCCCTGCTGTTTTAAAAAAAATAAATAAATAAAAAATAAAATTATATATTTGGATTGTAATTACCCAGTAGCGGAGGTGAAATGCTGCCCCCTATTTCTTTGGAGCTGGTGGCTTGGTATTACACATTGCACCTTTAATGAAGAATAATGCATCATATTTTTTAATTAGTTATATTTTGTGGCTAAAATCTGAAACTGTAACGTAACAAGTAATAGTTCTCTGACAGGTAATACAGGTAATAGTAAAATGTTTTCCTAGCAGTACAATGTGAGTAGTAGCCTCTACAGTTGAGTGTCACAGCGGGGAAATAGGTTCGACTCTGCTTCCTGTTGGCTCTCTGCACGGTTGACTCCAGGGAAGTAAGTTGTAACTTTTAGTATATCCAGCATCCGTGTAAATTAAGTATATCCAAATCAAATCAAATCAAATCAAGTTTATTTATATAGCCCAATATCACAAATTATACATTTGTCTCAGTGGGCTTTACAGCCTGTACAAGGTACGACACCCTCTGTCCTTAGACCCTCACATCGCACAAGGAAAAACTCCCTAAAAGATATCCCACAATTAGTGGGGGAAATATGGAAGAAACCTCAGGGAGAGCAACTGAGGAGGGATCCCTCTCCCAGGACGGACAGACGTGCAATAGGTGACGTGTGTACAGAACAAACAGCATAGTTAAAAATACAGCATGGACAATCTATGCGACAGAAAACATGATACGATGGTATATAAAAATGGATCCAGGGGGATGTCAAGGCTTCCTGGTGTCAGGCAGGACCAGGGCAACAGGTGCAGCCACAATTCGCGGTCCAGAAGTAATCTTTAATAGTGGCAACCTGCCAGATGAGAGACACAGAAACTCCGGGGATGATGCCCCGGATGGTGAGTTAGTAACATGCATTTAAGGGACATGAATGCATATCAATAGAGAGGGAGAGGAGAACGAGAAAGATAGGGAAGAGGAGAGGAGTGAGTCCCCCGACAGTCTAAGCCTATAGCAGCATAACTAGGGGCTAGTCCAGGGCAAACCTGAGCCAGCCCTAACTATAAGCTTTATCAAAGAGGAAAGTCTTTAACCTGCTCTTATATCTATATATATCCAGCATGCTTTCTAGTTAGAAGGGTGGTTCACCAGAGATGGTTTAGAAAGGAGACGGCCCACTGAGATTCAATTTCCCTTACCAGTGTCACGGGGGTTTTGCCACTCTTTAGCCTGAGTGTATTAACTAAAATGGGAGAAGTGAACATGAGCACAGATTTGTTAGCCCCATTGTCACCAAAGTAAATGTTTGACACATTTTCTAGAAGCCACATATCTTCCGGACATTCTTACACAAAAAATTGCATTTTTCAGACGGACACATTTGGAGAAAACTAGACTAACTTCCCCTGCTGGTATGGAGAGTTATTCCCTCTCACGCAGGTGCAGAACATACTCACTAGTTAGTCTCTGTGGTGTGTTCAAGTATGACTTTTTGGCCAAATACAGGCGACGTGAGGCAACACAACAGTTGGCCTCTGTGTGTCTGGGCCTTTACCCAACTGCTGTTACGCTAATATTAATGTTTCTGTATGTAAGCATTTCAACATGTCATCGCCGCCCAGCAAAGTCCTTTTACTCTGCCCACCGCCAGTGTGCCAGTGTGTCTGCTTTGGATTCTCCATTCTGTGCACTTTGTTACCCAGGAAGATTTTTAGCAGCAATCATATACCCAGTGTAAAATCAAAGTATGGAATTGAAGTAATTCAGGATATTCTGGTTGCCGAAAAAGTTTTCACTTCGATCCACATGGGAGAGAGTCAAATGGCCCAAATTAATGTTAAAAAATAAATACAGAGTTGCGAGTGGGTGAATAAAATATGGTAACGAAACACAAACAAATGATACTTAAATATCCCAAATACTGTATATCAGCTGGGGGTTCATTATCTTGACCTTGGGTCACTTCTCGGCATGGAGACATCCTACTGTCTAATGAAATTCAAATGCAGATTGGGTTGACTGTTTCATCATTTTTGCACCGTCACACGCGACAGTTAGCATTGAAAAAAATACTTAGAGAGGAAGTAGAGGAGGAAAAGAGTAGAGACTGAAGAGCTTTGAAAGAGAGGAGGAGGGCCACTGCGGGAGAACAGTCTCCCTCTAGTGGCAGTTTCATCCATAAGAGGGCGTGTCTCTGCCTCTGCACTGTGCCACAGTGCGAGTGTTGTTAGGGTTCGCTTCTTGGTCTACACCACACACGATTAATGAAAATATAAATGAGTAGCGATAACTTATAGTGAGTTCCTCCCTTAACATCGAGTCGGCTGAAGGAAATAATTTGCCCAGATTTGCCATTTGAAAGATGATATAATCACATAAAAAAAACATTAAAAAACATAACAATATAAAGGAGCAAGATATTAGAGCTACAGTATAAAACGATTCAATAGAATATAAAGCCTTTTTGTGTTATTTGTCCTGTGACTGAATTGGATCTTTCCTGGGTTATCTCCCCTTCTCTCCACCAGTGTGTTCCACTTGTGTGATGGAGGATTCCTGCTATTTTGTACAGATACCTTACAAACAGCCCTGGGCTGCTGTGAGTCATGCTGCCCTCTGTACACCCTTAGGATAGCTACACATGGGATACATCTTCATTACTCGAGGCTGCTGCACCTCTTTATTAAACCATTTCAGCTGAGCAAAAGATTCATTGTTGTTCATTCAAATACAGCAATGATTGTCTCCTTTATTGTGCTTTGGTAGAGATTAAAGAAAAGTAATTTTCTTTCAAAGTGACCTTAAGACAAAGATGCAGACTTGTGTTGGAACCTTTTTTTAAGATTCCTTTCATTGAGTCACATTTTGAGTAACCTTGAAAGCATTGTCAATACGTGACATTACAATGCGCTGGTCGTGAAACGGGTGCAGGAAGTGATGAATTGGCATCTACATTAGCTTACCGCTAAGTGAAAGGAGCAGAACAGAAAACAATGCAGCGCCTGCTGTGAAACGGTCAGGTCAGTGAGAGAATCTAAATGAATAAAGCAATGAGCAGCTCAGGGGATTGCTGTGGTGCCACTCTAGGGTGAACGCTTCCTCAGCCTTCTGCAGACTGGCTGACATGCTCTGTTTCTGCAGGGGCAGGCTTTACATTTTTTTTTGGTTGCTAGAGTACATTCTCATAAATAAACTAGAAGGGCACTCGGAGAGTGCAGACCTCCGCCAAAGCCATGCCTATCTGGCAATGTTAACTAAAGTGGAACATAATTTATGTATCCGCCTTGTGATTCGGATCTGCTTCAAAAATACTATGGGTTCTTCCTTGGCCCGTGCTACACCCACCCACCAAGTTTCATTAAAATCAGGCCAGCAATCCTGCTTTCCAAGTCTAAAACATTAGCACCTTGGAAGAGGTAATTAATGAAAGAATAGATAAATACAAATATTTTTCCAAGCTTTCTTAAATTAGAAAAAGTAATTGTTAACAACTTTATATCGGCAAATGGCCTTGGTGTAGTCAGTGTGATGGAACTGGTGATTTTTTTTTTACCAATTTACAGATGACTTAGGATGGATTTAGTTGCGGTGTTCACAAAATCTGTACATACAATAAAGTATTAGATTAACATTCACAGTCGTTTTCACCTGCACTGATGTGACTGCTGGGACTCCAGTTCATCACGCAGAGCGAGCTTTCTGCTGGTGCAGTGCATCACGCTTTGTCCTTGAAAACACTTGACAGAAACACCATCCACTGCAGTAGACTGCTTGCTCTGCAAACGCAACCCCAGCTCTGCCAGAAGAGCTCGGAACAGCAGAGAAGTGGCCTGTTGGCTAAACTCCAGCACTGTGTCACTGCTCGCCGGTTTAATGTTTCTGATCTTCAAGCTAAAAAAACTAAGCGGAGAAATCTGCATTAATCTCTGCACTCCATCGGGCATGATGAAGGCGAAAATGGCTGCTGCTTCCAGCAGTGAAACAGAAACCCCTCTGACACGCCCCACTGCACTGAGCAGACACTGGTGCGAAACTGCTGCCAAACAACTATATTTACTACCCATATAGGCTGCGGATTTATGGATGTTATGGTTTGGTCCTTATGATTATGGATTGACATTTCCAAAGTAAATAAATGACAGGAAGGGCTTTGAGAGCAAGTTGATGTTTTGATATTCCGAAAAATAATCAAAGACTAATAAGTGCAATCAATTTCCCCTTGAACTAGAGCTCGCATGCCAAGCTACATTCACTGCATTTATTCATTGAAGCTCCAGCATCAATCGAAGAGCCGCCATTAAGAGATCATGTTCGATACAGTCAGGGATGGAATGCAGCTTCAACCTTCTTTGTGCAGCCGGCCTCTCTGCTCAGCGGCATGATCTCTTTTCTCATGTCCTTCGGTCTCCTATCAGTTATCCGAGGCAGCCGCTCGCTGCTGAAATGTGCTGCGTAATGCCGAGATACTTCCTGTACCGTGTATGCAAGAAGTATTGTACTCACTGTTCCCATTCAAGAATATATATTTACTTATCACGTGGTTTATCTACATTCGTGAAAGTAAATGTATATCAATAAAGAATGACAAGACCTTGATGGTGCAATATCACCTCTGAGTAATGATCAGGATTTCTTTTAGGAAATTGTTTCAATGAGGGAAACAAATAAAAATCTGTTGCCTCACCTTGTATATGATGAGTCTGTCTCCTGCTGTCCAAAGTCATCCAGGTTATGTGGACTGCAATATTTAAAGTTTCAGGTTGATTCACATACTAAAGTCTCTCCACCTTTATAGTTGTTGTACTATGAAATCATACTATGGTACTGTATATTGTCACATCCCCAAAACTAATTTTCTCGGTCTCTTGAACTGTCATGTTCTGCATTGCCACACGCGATATGAAGATGAGGCCTTGTATTAGAGGCAAATTGCTTATCTCTAAAACTGTTCTGAGCTTTGCCTATAGTGTATTATAGATTTACAGATTCATAAATGACAGGTGGAAGGTAACACAGAGAGAGAAGAAAGTGTTTTCAGAGAGGAGTCAGACGTCACTGCTGACTTCACTCATCATCCCTTATCAGTCATTGTGTTTTCCTTGGAAGTGTTTGAAACTAAATATAATGCTGTCTCTCTCTCTCTCTCTCTCTCTCTCTCTCTTTTGTATGCAACAACATTTTTTTACTGCTAAATGACTGGATGTGTTTGCTGGAAGGGACAATATCTCCTGAAGACATCTTCATCTTTTGAGAAAAACATAATTCATACCAGATCTACATCATGTCCTTCTATAAACGTAGAATGTGCAATTAAATGTTAAATTAAATTAAATGGATTTAAAGGAAAAGTCCACCCAAAAGCGATGTTTTGAGTATGAGACATTCGCTCCTCGTAGGCTTGTAAGAGGGCTTTGAGTGTTTGCAGCCTGCTTGTTTGTTGAGCACGGCAGCTGTAGTCAGTCTGGACTCACAACAGTTACTCCTATAACAATGAAACTTCTCAAAATGTTCTTTACCCACTTGGGCATCATAATGCAATACTACTACTCATGTTCCAAATACTATTTCCACCCACATATGGCTGAATATTGATTCCATTTCACTTGAGTTTTTTGGTTGTGGTCCTGAAGGGCAAATTTAATTTTTTTTTTTTTTTTTTTGCAGTCAAACTGTGTCTCCATTAATATCCATTGAATTGAATCCATTCTGACTGCAGCTGCCATTTCAGATCCACCTTTTTCTTCAAGAAGGAATGAATCGTTTGGTGTTTTCTCCACTCAGTAAACATGCAGTATGCTTTTTTGGGCTAAGAATTTGTGTTCACTTTACAAACTCAGTGTAACCCCCGTGTTCTTCTCTTGCGACACTAACTGTGGTTGTTTTCTGCAGCTTCCACCACCACCACTACAGCCAAGACCTCCAGTCATGTGAAGCGCTGCGGTGACAGTCAGAGGAACTACTGTGTTAACGGAGGGGAGTGCTTCACCTTTGAAATCATGCCAGGCAGCACAAAGTTTCTTTGCAGGTATGACATGGACAGTTAGTTATAATACTAATTTTGATTCAAGTTTTTGTCTGACTGAATATGTTATAAGCAGTTACTGGGATTTATGATATCTGCTATATGTTGACTAATGCAAACAGAATGTTACGTTGGTGTACAATGTTGTACTCTGAAAATGTATTTAACTATCTATATCAATTAATGAAAACCTCAAAAATATGATGGAAACAGCATTTTATTGTACAAAAAAAGTACAGAGTAGAAATGCAGAAGAATGCTACACATTTCAATGATGTTGCAATAAGATACATTAGTTGTTTAAAAGGCCAATTGTTTTTGTTTTTTCATACTTCTTGATTGTTATTGTAATCAATGTTGCACATGTGACATCCTCCCAAGGCCGTTACTGTGTAGAAACACGTACGTTGCTTAAAGGTGCAATGTGTAATTCCGAGCGACCTGCTCCGAAGAAATAGGGGGCCGCATTTCACCTCCACTACTGGGTCCATACAATCTGCATTTACAGTCATCAGTTATTAAAAAAGACTACTTTTAACAAACAGCAGGGCAAGAATATGCAATATTCCACCAACGTGCTGAAACTCTGAGAGCCGGTCAAAATAACCCTGCTATCTTATAATAAAATATAATTATAAGATATAATATAATAATCGGCCTGTAGTGTACTTTACCCATCTGTGTGTTTACTGTGGCATTAATGTATGGCTGCATGATTTTGGCCAAAACGATAGTCACGATTATTATGATCAATATTGAGATCACGATAATTTATCACAATTATTCATTGCTTTTAGTGATAAAATGTTTTTATTGCACTTTCACATATAAATAAACAGAGCACTGATTTCACGTCCATGTTGTGCTACAATCCTGCTAATGTACAAATGAGGGCCCATATTAGACATGGCAATATGTATTGCAATATAAAAAAATACAGATATATTCACCATCATTTTTGTAGGCTATCCCGATCGCTGGCTGTTAGTTGAGGAAGCGCTTCATTTCATATGCAGCGGCGTTTTCTTCTTTCTTTTAAAAGTCAATATCGCAGTTCATCATGTTCATTTAATTCTGGGAAGCCAAAATCGCGATCGCGATTAAAATGTGCTTAATCGTGTAGCCCTACGTTAACATTAACCGGGGGCTGTACGGTCCATGTACCGTTATGTTCGTCGTTATGCCAGTTTATTTGATGACTAAATCCAAAGTGGCAGAAACCAGCCAGGACAGCAGCCCGCCGGGGGAGGAGAGAGGTCGGCACAGCCGGCACTCGGCAGACAGAAGGAGGAAGCAACTCAAGTTCAGCCAACACAAGCTCCAGTGCCGGGAGAGACAGCTGGCTGGTGGAGTACTGGCTCTCACCTGTGTAAAGGCAACAACATAAAGTTAACTGGGATTAGACCATCGGTGCTATGACTGAATTCGGCCTAATTGCTGACACTAGGTACGTCCGTCTCCTGGGGCTGTCGATAGCTCTACGCCTGGCGAAACAGCATCCCAGCGGCTGCGGGGACGAGGCGAGGGTGAGGGGTCGTTTTCTCATTTCTGCCACTTTAAATGTAATCGAATAAACAAACTGGAAAAAAGACAGAGACCATGGCTGTATTATTGACAAGACAGTCGGTGCAGCTTCACTTCTTTGTAGCTCCAGTCCGCCTCAGTACAGAGACACTGACTCTCTATCGCCTCTAGAGGAACAAGTGGTATTACACACTGGACGGAGCAGCTAGCTGTTAGCATGCTAACTTCAGTAGATATCTCTGCAACACAACACACAGATGTGTTTGACATCAGCACTGTTACCTCTTCACAATCTGTTGGTAATGTTTTTTGTAATAAACATTATAAACTTAAATTCAAACCGTATCTTACACATCTTTAATGATGTCCTCAACAGAGCAGTAAATATGAGTAACTTTACCCTCTCACACATGTTCAGAGTATATTCCATGCATAAGAACTACAGACTAATTCATCATCGGTCTATAACTTCTGTCTAGTGATTTTATGTTTGTTATTTGTGATCAGATGAGACTTTAATCAGTGACTATCACACAGACATCCAATCATTCCAAACATGTATTCTTAGAGTCAAAAGCTAAAACAGACACTAACACATCAAGCATCAGTGATGCACAAGAATTAAAAGCACAAACATGGCACAGACGGCACGTTGTGCAGTGGTGAGCACTGTTGCCTCATCAGAAGGTTATGGGTTTTAACCCCCCTGTGTGGAGTTTGCATGTCCTCCTTGTGCCTGAGTGGGTTTTCTCCGGCTGCTCTGCTTCCCTCTCACAGTCCAAAGACATGCAAGTTGGATTAACTGCTTAAATGGTTTTCCGTCTCTATGTGTCAGCCTTGGGATTGACTGGCGACCTGTCCAGGGTATATTTCACCTCTTGCCAGATTAATGTTAGCTGGGATAGGCTCCGGCCTCCCCACGACCCTCTAAAGGATAAAATAGCTAATGGATGGATGGATGGAAAATGGGTAATCAAGAAAACACACGCACGCACGCACACACACACACACACACACACACACAC
>CALSBV010012170.1:3905867-3923367 GCA_943590825.1 Bovichtus diacanthus
AAATTATGAATGCATTATAGTAGTGTTAAGTTTTTTTCCATGATGCACAACAGTCCAGTCTGTTCTGTTCACTCTTTTTGCAATCAATAAAGGGACTGAGTAATCTATGAAAGTAGAGTTTGCTCTGTCCTTTCCTTTAAACAGCCTTAGTGTTGCATTTCCAGTCTAGTCCATCCACTTCACACTCAGCTGCAAACCACCTCCGTATGTGCTGGAGTCTGATGAAGCCAACAGAACCACATCGTCTACAGAGAGAGAGAGAGAGACGCAATTCCCCAAACTGCACACTCTCCTTCCCCTGGCTGCATCCTGCTGAATACGACCTGAGCCAAGACCTGCTTTCCCTTCTTGAGTCTTAGGGGTGCCAGAACTTTCTTGAGGCCATCCGAAAGTCCTTGTCCATAGCCTCCCTGAACTGCGACCCTTGCAGTACCTTCCGGTACCTGTCTGGGCCAACAAAAACCTTTGTTCCTAGGTTTCTGCCATGAGTACAACTTGCCCCGACAATGGAGGTTTTGAACATGGCCCCCTCGGATTCTCTGTCCCCACCCTCCTCTGGGGTGCATTAGAAATTCTTCTGTAGGTGGGAGTTGAACACCTCTCAGAAAGGGGCCTCTGCCAGACAGTCTCAGTTCATCCTCACTACACGTTTGGGTTTACCAGGTCTGTCTGGCAGCCTTCCCCACCATCTAATCCTACTCACCTACTCACTGTTTCTCTCTTCACCCGAGTGTCCAAGCCGCAGATCTGATGATACAACCATAAAGTCCATCATCAATCTTTGGCCTAGGATGTTCTGGTACCACGCACACTTATGAATCACCCTTTAATCGAACATGGGGTTTGCCAATCCATGTCTAGCACAGAAGTCCTATAACAAAACACCAGTTGGGTTTAGAGCAGACAGGCCGTTCCTCTTAAAAAGGGTGCCCAAACAGCAAACCCTTCCTGTCTCATTGGAGGTAACCAAAGATCAGGAGGCGATGTGAGAAACATTAATATTTACCTTAAACATAGCATGCCCAGATATTGTGGACTGTGAGAATTTTAAAAAACCATTGGAACTGGACAAAAACTTTGTCTACAAAACAGCAAAGTTCGACATAGGATTGTATCCTGGAACCTGCCATGTTGTGTGACTCTACACTGGATGTCTTTGTGTTTGTCAATCTGTTCGCATGTCTTGTGTGTAACATTTGAGTACTATTTATCTTTTTCCTTTCTACCCATCAACCAGATGCTTGGCGGGATTCACTGGGCACCGATGTGAACAAGCTGTGCTTAAGAAAGTCTCAGACCCAAAACGTATGTGAACACAACTGTCTTCAATCCCACATGTCATTGCTGGTGTTTCACCCCCGTCATGTTTTCTCCAAGAAATTGTGGAGAAATCCATGTTTCCCTTTTATGCAGGGATACAATTCTGATAATAATCTTGGCATTGTTCCTGCTGTTTATTTCTATGAGCTCAAGGGTGGGTCCCTAAATGGGTCTAAAGGCTTAAGCACACTCCCCTGGTGAGTAGTGCACTAGAATTTGCATGTACTTTACATCTCATCACACCCCATCCATGCTGTTTTTATTTCTACTTCAATTCCCTGCATCAGAACTTCTTCTCAATTGTCCAGTGCTGAACTGACCACTGTGTGGTTGATAAAGCAGGGATGATTTTGATGGTCCAAGTCCAAACTCCAAACTCTCACATGCAGGAGATCCAGGGGATCACTAGTTGGGCTCCTGGAACATCATGACTAACAGAGCCATTACTCAGAGCCCTCAATGCTGTTTTTGATTGCCATGCTGTATGACTGCCATGCATCTGGGCCTATGTTGCTATTTGGGTGGGGTCATGACACCCCCTTTATAGGATTAGGTTCGAGCAAGACTTGTCCTGATCATACGTACATGCAAATTTCAGTCTGCTGTTACGACAGTATTCAAACCTATAGAGTTTAAGTGGAGGGCCTGTGCAAAATAGAACTGTTTCTCAAATAATCACCTTTAATTATAGCTAGATAAATTGGTCTAGATGGCCCTTTCTGCCAACACCAGTGATGACTATCGTGGGTTTTGCACAGCTCTTGTATAAACTAACTCCCTTTCTCTTTTTGTCTGTTCCTTGTGTTTCCTGCACAGGTGTCCAAATGAATTTACTGGTGATCGCTGCCAAAACTATGTAATGGCCAGCTTTTACAGTATGTCTATTTCCTATTCTATCTGTTCTTGGATTGGAGCATGCTCAATGAACAGTTTTTGTGCTGTGTACCTGTTCTGTAGATCTGTGATTTATGCAGCCCAAAATGTTTTGCATGTTTAAGTTTGTTTCTCTGTGTTGTTTTTTTCTGTTAAAGCTGCATGTGATGTTGTATAAGTCATATTAGTTTAATATTTATTTCCAATGACTGAAAATGAAAAAGTTTGCAGATTTACATTTTTAAATTGGGTGATTTGTAAATTGTCAATGTTCCAATCTTTACTGTCTTTATATTTAAATACATACCTCTATTTATATATAAATGAAAGACCTGATTCATTTTTATTTCTATTAGAAAGCAATCAAACTAGTTACAAGTTGTAATCGGTACGTCAAATGTATTCTGGTAAACAGATGGCCAAGTAGGCTGAACAGTAATAACAGCTATTATTTTTGTTTGTTTTTTCTTAACTTGACCACGTTTATTTCATGGTGAATTTATTTATTTTTATAAATTAAAATCAAGCAAGAACAAATAGTGTCTTTAAAACAAAGCACGTGTAGAACACACACACAGACACACACACACACACACACACACACACACACACACGTATATTGTCTTAGTGATATTTCTGAATTATTTCTTTGGCCGTTATTATTGATAAAACTAATGAAATCAAGTTGCAAATTGAACCTGTGCTCATTTTGACAAAGCTGTCTGGTTGCACCTTTATTTTAGCTGACCTTGTTCTAACCTGCCAGTGAGGAGGTCAGATAGCCTGGTGAAGAGGTGGCACATGCGATTCAGCTTATACACTATACATAAATAAGCAAGACAACAAATGTTGTACTGTACGCTCAGTGCCTGCTGGTGGCAATTCTAGCAGCTATTACTTTCTTTGCATGCAGACAGTGACACTGGTATGTCTACATCTGCAGATCAAAGTTTCTGCTGCTTTTACTGTACCTCATCTTTCCTATACGTAGCAGGTTGGTCTCTTTAGAACTGGGCTGACAATGACTAACCAGCTTCCCATTGTGGTGAGTCTGGGTGTGTGATAGGCGCATCGGTTTCCATGTTGTTAAATATTATTTTCACATTCAGAACTTCCAGGTGGTTAGCTGCAGTTTTTCCTGAAGTTGGCAGGTGCAGTGTGTCATACCAGAGCCATCCAAAGCTTCCATTAGCACAAGTATGATTTTTCAGATTATGGAACTTTGAGCAGAGCTTATCAGGTGGACTCATAAAAGATGTGACTAGACTTTTCTGCATCCACTGTTATACCATGGTTGCATAGCAACTCTTGGCCATGTGGATCATTTTCTTCAATAATTGCATCAGGGAAATTTGGAATAAGGGAGTTAGACATCAGTAGTAAAGCCAACAGAGGGTCCTCTGAAAGCCCTTCAAAAAGATGTGTCCTTTCGTGGACCAGAGAATTGTGTTTTACTCAAAGCTTTATGTTGCATAGTTTCACTTTGTTTAGTAGTGTGCCCAGTGTGGTCTCTCTCTCTGTCCGCATGTTTTAGCATACAAATGTTCCATGTCACAATCCTGAAAGTGCAATATATTCATGTTAGAAGCTGCAGAGCGTAGATGCTATAATATCCCATTCCTCTCCACAATCATCAATCCTACAGGCCTCAGGCTTGAGCCTCCCAACATCAAAGACCTACCTGTGGAAGTGACAGCCTGAGCAAGCAATGTTTTTTATGTAGAACAATGGGTGCCCTGAACCTCCCTGCCACACTAGCTGTGATTGCTTAATTGCTATGGGTGTTAGCTGAATTATAAAGAAAGAATAGAGCGGTCTCTTTGGCTCTGGTGTAGCTGTCCACCTCACGAAAAGGAATTACGTTTTACACACAAGATACAGCTCTGCTCATTTAAACTTTAACCTGACTGTGAAGCTCCCTGGGACATGATGTTATTGATGGTGATTTGGACTTTGAGACTGAAAGTGTTTTGCAGCACTCAGTAAGTGATATGGCACAAATGCACTGCTGCCTCCAATGGAGGGTGTCCAACACTATGTACAGTAGCACAGCTGGCCACGTTAACTGCTGTCAAAAGATTATGTAACGGAATTGGTGACAATTTAACAACATTCTGAGTCCATGTAAATGGTGAAAGGTGTAAAAATCTTCATCTTCAGTGCTTGGATGCCTAAAAATCTTATATATGAACTTGACACCAATTTTGTTGGATTCAAGAGTAGATCACTACCTGGCGAGGTCCCTGTCCAGATTTATTTTTAGGTCACACCTCAGACACCTTAAAATGTGGATGTGGTTTGGATGTGGAGTCCTTGATCAAATCTTTAACTGTCAAAGTAGCTACAAGGGCTGCCCAGACTGTCTTCGGCAATGTAAGGAAATTGCTGACCACAATTTGGGAAAACTAAACCCTTTACACACAGCTTCTGGACAAGAGGCGAGGATGCAACATTGTGGGATCTCAGCCACGGAGATTCCATTTATGTGGCTGATTGGGAATCTAAACCTGGACAAAACTGAACCTGTATTGCTCCAAGGAAAAAGTCTATGACCTGTCCATTCCTCTCCTTTAGATACAACATCAGGAGAAAGGTCCCCCTCACATGGAAGGTGGCCTGGGTGCTTATCCAGGCACATGCCATCTCCCTCCCTGACTACTTCAACTCATGTCTGCCAAATTCCAGCATGACCATTGTGCTCCTCTGCCTGTCTTAATTAGTGGATTAAATTGGCTCATTCGTCATGGAGATAGATCACTTGTCATCAGGTGGTTGTACTGTATATGTGGGGAAGATCAAAAAGATGGCCTTTGGATGTTGATGGCCTCACTGACTGCTGGTCATGGGCCTTAGACCTCTTCACAGTGGAGGCTGTGATCAGTTGTGGTATGTTGTCTGTTTCGGGGTCCTTGCTGTTTCACTGATGGAGTGTTTGCCACTCCATCCGTGTTTGGTAAATCCCTGCAGTCCTCCTTTCAGTGGGGATCCTGTCTTTATGGTGTGCAAGCAGACATCTTAAGGCTTTGAATGGTTTGTGGTAAGCAATGTAAAGGATAGGATCCAAACCTCCAAACGCATTTTCTTGTGTAGTGTAAATACATTAATTGAGTCATCAAAATAAGTAGCAGAAATACATTAACTGGTACAAAAGATGACGTTGAGTAATGGCACACAACTTCGGGCTATCAAAAACGATCAGTATTTATATTGAGTAGAAGAGCAGAATTTAAACTAAATTCACCTTTGAAAGAAAATTTGTTTAATTTGTTCGGTCTAAATCTAAAATTTATTATTTATGCATTATTATTTATTGTTTACAACAACAAAACAAATGAAAATGGCATGTACAAAAATATTGTTACCCTTAACTTAATATTTTTTAGCATAGCCTTTGAAAGCAATAGCTGCACTCTTTTCTATACTTTTCCACTGTTAGTTTGGCCCACTCTTGGCTCCAGTTCTCTCATGTTTGATGGGTGCAAGTTTCAGCCCTTGTTTCATGTTCATGGGACTCAGATGAGGAGTCGTAGCAGGTCACTTCAGAGCAGTCCAGTGTTTTCTTCTCATCCATTCTTGGGATCTTTTTGATGCATGTTCGGGGTCATCACCCTGCTAGCCAGACCTAACTCCCCAGCGCTGTCTCAGCTCTAGAGCTCTGGTTCCACACAATAATCACTCTGGTATAGGAGGAAAAAAATTGCTCTGGCTTATATTTCTTTAAACCAATCACAATCGTCTTGGGCGGCGCTAAGCACTGGAAGCAGCGCCCTTACAAAGTAGAAGCATGACCTATTAAAGCAGATCAGAAATTGATAAATTGGCTTAGTTTGATCCCCAGTTGGTACTTAACCTTCCTTTGACCATCCTCCGTAAATCCTGCAGGGCTGTTTCTTGACCCAGGGGTCATGTAAACAGAAACAGGTAGGAAAAGTTGACTCAATTCTCTATTGGGGAATGAGGTTCTGGTCACCACTTGCTACACCTGGTAAGTAAGCTGCATTTACAATACACATTTTGATGATATCTAGCTCTTGTTCCTACAGAGGTTGAAGGCACTTATTAGGAGCCACTTTGGACAAAAGTGGACAAGCTTTTTAATTGTCCCACGGATATGTGAGAAATGATGGAACATCAGTAGTGTTGCAGTTACATGCATTGGTTGCCAGTCCAATCCAAGCAAGAACTGTGTTTCAGTTGTTGGCTTTGAGTGCGTTCAGTGTGGACATTGGACTCTGACAAGGGCAGTCACATGGGTTTAGAAAAATAGTTTGTTAATGGAAACTGACACTGTTGGATGCGATGGGATGTCAACAACTGTTTCTGGTGTCAAAGTCAGACACTTTGTATGTCCAAGCATCTACCTGCTACTTCCTCTCTAAGAGATTTTCTAACCTTATAACAAAGTTACACCACTTCCACCTTTGCTCCTGAGAGAGGAAATCGTTATTTGCACGACCACAACGTTGCTTTAAGCATTGTCGTTTTTTCTGGTGAGGGACGTTTCAAAATGGACAGCCATGGCGTGTTGCAAGACAACACTCACTGCAAAAAAACAAAAAAAAAATCAGTGCGATTGAGATAAGAGCAGCATTTTATTTTAAGTTTTATGTTATTGATTTTTCAAAACAATCAAAAAATAGATAAATTCACAGATTTAAAAAAAAAAAAATACTAATAATGATCTCTATGTATGTGTTGGGAATGGTGCATGATCGTCATAGCATGCTAGATTTAGAGTGTTGACTTTTGAGTGTATCCCTATCCCATTAACTGACTGTCTATTGACTGTTTGGCATGGTGGTCTAGAAATGCAAGCACACTGATGGAAGTGCATGCACCAAGCCACATCAGTGCAGAAGTCGTGCCTTAGTTGGATACATAACGTATGAGATTGTATTCAGATCATTTTAGGTATTTTCATTACAGTACATTTGTGAAAACAAACAACCTTATTGGTGTTGCGATTTATATGTTGGAATATATACTTTCACCAGTATTTTAAAGGTACAGGAAACGGAAAATGGTGAATTTGTTATAAACTAGGTGTTAAAGCACAACAAAAAAAAGTCACGAATTGCTGTTTCTTCGTTATTGTTTTTTTTACTTACATTTTTATCATCGTTATTTCCTCGCTTCTATTTAACAGCTTGGCAATGTTTCTTTGTCATTAGTGTTGAGAGGTTTGAGAGAATACCCCTCTGACGTGTTGCACAGTAAAGGACTATTACAGGTGACACATTTGGCAAATCTTTCACCATAGAATGTCCAAGGAAAATTATTCCAAGTGACAGAAAAAATTTATTATTTGTGTGCAGAGTGAACATCAGTCAGATCTGGATACAAAACAAACTGAGCTGACAATTTAGTAAAGCGGGGGCTGAGTGAGTTTTTTTTTGTAAAATGAAATATTGGAAACAATATCTTTGTTACCCAGAGTTAAAATTATTTTAATGGGTTGTTTCATTGGGTTGTTGAAGTTTTTTGATGTATGGTATACGTGGAGGGGGGGGGGGGTGCCTCACTCATATTTACAGTTTATGTGTGCCATGTTTGCGTATTGCCATAGCAACCTATTCCATGTGGCTTTGTCATTCTTATTTGCATTTATTGGAGATACACAGACCACCCTGTTGTTATTTGTTTCCTGTACCTTTAGGATAGATTTGAGATACTTAATGTTTTTACGTATATTAAGTGTACAGTGTATAATGTGTGTATAATGATGTGTTACCCTTAATCCATCGAGCTAAATCTGACTACATCTCTTTTACCTTAAAAACACCTGTAAGATCTACAAATATCATAATCTCATCTGAAAAATCAAATTTTCTTTTTTTTTTTTTCACCTTTCGGCACTGACAGAACATCTTGGGATTGAATTTATGGGTATGGATTGTTCCTTCCTCCTAGTTTGCAGATGTAAGACTTTAAGCTAAACCCTTCTACTAAAGATCGTTTTCCTCTTGCCGGATGAAGGGATCATACAGCCATGACCGTCAGAACAAATAGGACATCACATATTATAGCAATCAAAAGTACCACCAACACGTCAACATTATTTGTGACGAAGCACTGTGATGCAGCTGCGACCTCCTGTATCATTCTGACGATGATTTACACAGTCCAAATGTTGCTGATGTGTTTGAGTACATGGAAGCGAGAGAGGCTGTACATTTCTGATGCTGTATGTTCGCACCCCTTCAGCTCTCCCTTCTTGCATTTTCTGTTGCAACTAGTGCTCAGCATGAGACAATAGAGCAGCATCGCTGTCCTCCTAACTCCCTCCATCTCCTTCCATCTGCCTTCCACTTTCCATCTCCGTCTGATGTATGTTTCCAACTGTTCCTCGTAGCCCCTCTTCATTATAGCGGCTCCACAGTTTCTGCCTCTTTTCATCACACTAAGTTGCTAAATTGTCTACAATCTGTAATATCAACCTGCCCCAAGAAAGCAGAAGAAAATTGCCATTAATTAATGTCAATATTTTGTTTAGTTTTCAACTAGACAATTTAATAAAAAATGGAATACAATATATTCTCGAACAATGCCAGCAGTAGGACAGTCGACTGATTTAAAATGTGCTGCACGGAGCCTGCTGTCTTCTAATAGGTTCTCTATTATGGCCAACAAGACTAATTAACAGACACAATTCATCAAACTGTTTCAGGCATAAGACCAAATTGAAACACTGGGAAAAAAACATTAAACACTCTTCGCAGCTGCTTTATGAAACATTGATATTATATAAATGAGCAGCTTATTATTTGATTGCACTTTGGTAAATTGCATTATCTTGGAAAAAAAGAATCCATTTTACAGATTCAAGTTAGTGTGGTATATCTTAATTACTATATTACACTATAAGAACTGGCCTACATGATACAGTTAGTTCACTTCTGTTCCTCCATAAAGCCTATGAGAATTTTAGGTAAGTGAAATTCACACTTTGAATTTAATGTATTATTAAAAAAAAAACATAATTACCATTTAGTAAGCAATATGCAAATAAACTTTATTATGTACACTGTGTTTGTCGATATAGAAAAAGACCTTCATTTTATACTGCTAAAATACATTTGAAAAAAGGACTTCCAAAAGTCCCATAGAGAATCAACATAAAGAACGATAGAAACTTACAAAATGAAAATGAAAAAAGAAAATGTGAGCTCACCTGGGAAAGATCATGTGATATCAAAGTGTTTAACATTATACTGCTTTTAAATTAGTATAATTCCTGGCAGGCATATCTATATTCAGAGTAAGGTGACAAACTTAAGTTAACCCAGTTCCTCTTTGAGCACGCCCCACTGTCTCTTACCTTTTAACATATGAGAACTTCTTGAGTGGTGCGCCATCCCTCAAGAGAGGACTTTCAAGGTTTACAGGACAATAAAGAGAAGCAGGAACCATGGTTGAGCGCTGGATCTTGCTGTCATAGATGTTAGACTCATTTCTCTTTGCTTGCTGAGAGGCCAATCAATACAGGACTTACCAGTATTATTTAAGAGTTCAAAAATATATGATGTCTTGATGATTCATTGGCTGATGATCCTTTCATCATCATAAAAACTATTAGATGAGGATCCCCTTAAATGAGTTTTTTTAAATAATTGTGACCAACACATGTAATGAGAGACTAAATCTAAATGACCTCAAACCTATCTTTGATCTATCCTATTCATGTGCTGACTGCTACGTGTTGGCCTACATATACACGGAAACAAATGTACCTACAATTAGCTAATACAGGGCAATGCATTGCTTTGGCTCTCAGGCGGAGCAAGTAAACAACTGATCTGATCATTATATTAAAGGGACACTGATTTTGGAAACAGTTGAATAATGTTTTCTAAGAAAATACTCCTGATGACATCACTATGATGTCAGTTCAAGAGACTATTGAAATGCATTATGGGAAGTGTAGAATCTAGTGTTTTTGTACTCAAAGTTATAATATCTCAGCCTCTGCTGCTTCGATTTATGACCATTAAAACTGTCTCTCATTAGTCCCCCAATTTTATGAAAGTGCAATACTAAATCACCGGAGTACCACTTTAAGCACTGATGTAAATGCTTTGGTCCATCAGACTGACTACATTTAAAAGAAATGAAAAGAATAGGACGAACTGTCAGTCATAATTACCATGTTTGGCTGCTATGAAAGCTTAATGAATAACGGCCACCGTGTCTCCCAGCTCAGTGATCTCAGATTAGATTCCAATCATGTCAATAATAGCAAATTACTTCTAAGTTAAAAAAAACCTCCTTACAGAGATTTTTCTTATTGTTTGCTTTTATGGCTGTAATGGTCTTAATGTGTGTGTGTGTGTGTGTGTGTGTGTGTGTGTGTGCGTGTGTGTTGTACACTTGACGTTTTAAAGTTGGACTGTCCTCTTTTTCAGAAGCTGAGGAGCTGTATCAGAAACGCATTTTAACAATAACAGGAATCTGCATTGCACTCCTAGTCGTTGGAATCATGTGTGTGGTTGCCTACTGCAAAACAAAGTAATTAATTTCACGTGTTTATGTTTCATTTATGACTTATGCTGCATTCACATGGAGTCAGGGAGACGGTAGACAGCAGGCGGAAAACACCTTTTGGACGGCACGGGAAAAACAAACAAAATCTGACGGAATGGCAGGACGCCAAACAAACGATATGTTACTATGGTGACGTCGGATTGTTTACAAAGAATGAAATAAAATATATTAAATAAAAATAAGTTTGTGTTTTTAATTTAACTATTCCAGTAGTGCGAGTAGCTTCTTGTAATATCTCGGTAGGATTTCAAGCTCTGATCATATATTTCCGAGTGTTGTTGCATCAAAATGATTTGTTTCTCGTTGTCCAGATTGGCCATGTTTTCTCCTTGTGTGAGGGCGCTACGTAACATTCGGTTGTAAATATTTTTGCGACGGACTTTTTGCTAACTGCAAAAAGTTAAAATATTTAAACTTATTTAAGCCAACTACTATGAAAGTTGTTCTCTGCTGTCCTCACGTAACTTTACCGTCCTGCTCTCGTCCACTAAAATGATCTCCGTTTGCTGTCTGCCAGGCGCCTGAATCCATAACAATGAAGCATTAAAGATACACTCGATTTTATTATTGTGCCCAATAGTTCCCACAAGTTCCCAAATATCCTCAACTGTGAACTGTGTGTTTCACAATATCCATAGTAAGTCAGTAAAGTTGGGCTACAAATGAACAAATTAAAGAATAAATACATGCCGAAGAAAAGACAACAAAAAAAGTATTAATTATCATAATATTTAGATCAAAGAAAAAATCAGTGCAGGGAATCATCAATACAATGTCTAATAGGTTTTAAAGATTTAAAATACTCAGTAATGTTTGCTGACCTGATTACCAGAGGGAGACTATTCCATAACCCGGGAGTCAGCAAAAGCTCAGCGACCTGAAGTCTTGCATTTTGAGCAGGACACAACCAGGAATATGTTGTTCTGATAAACGAAGAAGCCTAACAGGAAGCCAGTGAAGGCACAACTGGTGTAATATACCTGTTAAATCTTACTGGGCTTGGAAATCGTATGCGCGGTAATAATCAAGATCCAAAACTAAAAATGACATGGATGTTTTTGGAAACCAACTTTGACAGGTGGCCTAATGTAACATTTCAAGTGTTTGATTGGGGGGACAAAGACACTCAAGTGTTGTTATTTAGCTCCAGAAGAATGTGAGACATCCAGGCTTTGACCTCCTTTAGACAATTATGTTAGGTAACCAGATAAAAGAGCTTCCAGCGTTTCACAAATACTTAAAGCTAGTCACCATCGGCAAAGCAATGATCAGAGATACAGCCAAATGAAATGACGTTGGTGGATTGTGTGGTGCTATTGGACGCAATAACAATATTGTGGAATGCATTTTGTACTGACCTCATTAAGTATATATGAATTACCATTACTACAGTCAAGCCATAATGACATTAGATGAAAATGGGTAAATGTATCTCCTTAGGTACAACTATAACTTTCCCCTCAAACATGTTGTCAAGTTTAATCTGGGCTGCTTTACTATCTACTCTTGTTTCTTCACAAACAGGAAGCGGAGGAAGAAGCTCCATGACCGTCTGAGGCAGAGCCTGAGGAATAAGAGGAACAACAATACCAACACTGGTGTTGGCCCCAACCTGGCAAGCTCAGCCCGAGGATGTCAGATTTCTAACATGCCTCTTCAAGATTTGCAGCTTAACAATGTATGTTGTTACTTGTTGGTGTCAAATAAGAGGATTCAAAACATGTTAAATCTCTACATGCACGTCAATTGTCAATCTGTTTCCTGCTCCTTCTTTTTTATAGCAATGTAACGGGGCGACTCTGCAGCATGCAGCTGAGAGGGAGACAGAAACAACCTTCTCCACAAGCAAAAATACCTTTTCTGCGCATGAAGCCACCACATTCACCAACATCTCTAGTCAAAGGTAAGAAAGAACTTAAAATATATTTTGTCAGTTTGGTCAATTTGATTTGGTTTGAATTAGTCAGTACTTTGTCACTTTGCTCAGCAACACACAGCAGCCCAACCACTCTGTCTTCACATCTACAAAACTAAAATAATTCCTCTTGTTCCAGGGGAAGTTTTCGTGTTTTACTGTTGTAAAATGTTTCCTGATGCACCATTGTTCAGGACAATGTACGTGTCTTTGGCTTTGAGAACAGCTCTGATATGCCTATACCAGTCCAGTAGAAAGTGAATACGTGCAACTTCTTCGCATGTTGACGATAAAATTCTAAATAAAAGATCATCTCCTGTCATTGCGCTTGGCACTGCCTTCCAGACGCACAATGTGACTGAATGAGTGCTCAGTATGCACAGTTCGGTGGTGGGATTTCTATTAGATCATTAAGATCATGAAATAAATAACAATATGATCTTGATTACAAAATATTTAGAGAGAGTTGCAGTTCAACTTCGCCTACATTGATTAGTATAATGACATAAACAGCAAAACATACATCAAAACAAACATACCAGTCAGATATACAATGCAAACTTTGTGTGTATGTTTACTGGAGAACCTTTATGTCCTACATACAGTTTGATGTGTGTGTGTGAATGTCATGTACATGGTAAATGTGTGTCAGATAAATATTCATAGATATATAATAAATAAAACTAAATAAATAATGCTTGTTGCACCCGCCGTGGTGTCCATACAGTAGCTCTTGTTTATTGTCATTGGTGTTGTATAAGTGTCTGACTTTGTCCTCTGTTCTGGATAGTTCATGTAGGAGTACACTGAGTGTAATGAAGACTTCATCGTTCAGAGTAACGTTACATAGATGAGCAGTAGGCCTATTAGCATGCGGCTAGTAGACTTTATGCTAACACACAGTGGATTGTAACTGCAAAGATTACATTGCCATCCCCGACTTCTCCCACTCGCTGTACTGCTCACGCTGGTTGCCTGCTACTGGTGCGGTCACTCATGTGTCAGGATGAGTCTGTTACTTTGACAAACATACAAAGAGCGTAACTTTCGTCTTCACCATCATTTTGTACGGGCTGGGTTTTTTTTTTCTGGCTCCGGTTCACACAAACAACCATTCTAGTTCAGTGCTAGTTCAGTGCTAGATTGGAGGAATTTTAAAAAAGTGTATACAGTTGCAAAAGTCTTTTTTTTCATTCTAAATTCTAAATAAATATGAGTCTGCTCACTGCAGGGCATAAACAAATATAAAACAAAGTGTCACAAGCTCCTACGAGGCTATACATTACTTCTTAAGAGCAAACAACAAAGAAACAAACCAGTAAAGTAATATCTTTATTAATGTTCTACATGATGACTGGTAGTGCAGTGAAGGGAAGTTTTATGGGGCGGGCAGCACTAGCAGGTCGAATGTGCATGTACTATAATGCAGTGTCAGTGACGCCATATTATGCAAAATACATTTACGTGTATCAACTCATAGCAACCGATACTGTGAAAAGACGCTGATTGGCTGCTCGTCTCACAGGGGAGACGATGCCCAGAAAAAGAACATTAAACCTCAGAGAACCAAAAAGAACCTAACAAAGCCTATAATGATAGATAATGATCTACAGCCTGAAATGAATGTGTATGCATGTCTTAAGTCGATGCACAGGATAAAGATCAGGACCAATTAAGACATTTTAAATAGTAGTTATTGCTGTAAATCTAAATGTTTGCCCCTGGATTGAAAGCTGCCGAACCCATTAAAACTCTCTCCACTCAGCGTTGTGAGCGAGTGATCCGCTCAGCCACAGAGCAAACATTTTTATTTCTGTTTCAGTGACATATTTTGCTTGTGAACCACAAGTCTGAACTGCTGCTGTTGGTTGAAAACTTCTGTATTTTTTTTTAACGCTGAAGGTTAATGTTTCTAAATCCAATCTAGACCGACCTGCAACAGATCTACATTGACATACTTTCTGTATGGATATTATAGAAAATAATATAGGACACTAAACTAAATATAATAGAAGACCAGCAGGGTATATTTCCTGAATGCTAAAAACTATATGCTGTAAAATGTATCTAAATTCCTTCACTCATTTTTAATCCAGGCCTAAAATGTGCACTATATGTTTTCTAATAAAGGAGAAATAGCAAAAAATTGAAGAATAATATTGAATCATAAAAACTTGAGACAGCGATATAAAGAGTCCTCAAGCCGGCACCTAAGTACAGAAATATCATTAGATTAGTGTGATGTTAAGGAGTCAAAGACATCAGCATCACACAATATAAGAATCACACAGGGATATTAAAAACAAGGTTTTCATGTTCCATATTATCATACTATGATAAACGTCTGTGTGTGTGTTTGTATGTGTGTATCTGAGTTTCGATTATTTTGCCAACCCTTGGACCGATCTATTTCACGCTTGCCATGTGTGTTGCTGAGGAGTGCAGTGCTACACGTGAAGTTATTTTGATCAACATTTCAGTTGAAAACTTCCAGCTGGACTTTGGTTAGCGTCTGTGCTAAGCCATTAAAGTGCAAACAGACACACATCCAAATCCACACAACAGCGCAGCCACTATCGGACGTCTATTATGTTTTAACAATAATATCTGTAAGAAAGGTCACCCAGCCACAACAATAGTATTTCATCAGCTGGACTGCAAGGTGAAGTACCAATTTAGCTTTAACTGAAGAAATTACATGGAACCATTTTCAGCCTCTGGATGGGCAAACTGTGGATCATAAATCTGTCAGCAAAACTCCAATGACACGTTTGCTGGAAACAGACTGATAGCTGCTAACATGAAACTTCAACATTGGCCCAAAATGCACAGAATTGTCTTGTGTGTTTCACCAGGATGTAATGTATTCAAACCCCCTGGGTGATTGCTGTGCCTCCTGTGGACCAAGTCATCCATAACTGTATAATTTAACATTATTATAATTATTAGAACAGGACAACTACGCTATCTCATCCACCGATAAAGTGAAAACACAATGGCATCTATATTGGGTCTTAAATTTATAAAATATTGGCAGGCTCAATCCTGATTGGCCGAACATATACTTGCGCTTTTTTGTGAAAGAAAACACACATCATCCGATAGTGGCCGTTAGCGCTGTTGTTTGGATTTTGATTCACATCTATTGTGCGAACCAAAGTCCAGGCGGGCAGACCGGGTTGTCGCTTTTTTCTTCAGAACCACTGACACAAATAACTTACACCACCCTCCCTGTAATAACTTACACCACCCTCAGCAACACACACGCGTCAAGTAGACAGGTCCGTGGGTTGGTGAGACAATCAAAACTCAGACACACACACACACACACACACACAGTGAAAGGCTCAGGTTCACAAATTTGACCCACAATATATTTGTGTCATGGTCTAAAGGCCCGTCTGAAACCTGTCTCCATGTAAACGACCCCCTCCCTGTCTCTGCAGCTGGAGTAATGACTGGAGCAACAGTGTTCTGTCTGACACTGAGTCTGTCTCGGTGATGTCATTGGCGGAGAATAGCCAACGTGCCACACAGGGCAGCCGAGGTCGTCTGAATGCCACTGGTGGCAGCAGAGACTTAAGTGCTCATCCAAAGAAGTGCAGAGACACACCCAACTCCGACAGGGACTTGCCTTAAAGTACAAGGTAATAAATTTGAACTTTGCGTCACAAAAAGTAAACCAAGCGGCACATGAAACTGACAACGAGATATATATTATATAAATATGAATAAAATATTAATAACTATAAATATTTAATAGTATATGATGCCACTATTCTGTCCACCAAAATAATACACTATTGGGGCCAACACACTATGAGGAATACATCAATTAATTCATAAATTAATAGATAAAGTGTTAATAAGCAATGTGTACATTAATTTAGAACTAAACAAACACCCCTCAGGAAATATATCTAGCAGAACCAGATCTAAATATAAATGACATTCCCCTCAATTCAGAGAGATTTTTCTCAGCTCCTTATAATTCAAGAACAATAAATCCTCCACAAATCCATAATAGGCCGAGAAGGGACGGTATATCATTCTTAATGTGATAACCAACAATACTTATTTAACACTTGCTAATACATATATGGCAAAAACACCAACAATCCCTCCTTCTTTTATTCAATTTTTACTATCTTCTTTCTGATTCCACAATAATAATAAGCTGCGACTTTAATACAGTCATAAATCCCAGTTTGGGTAAATCAAATAATACCTCCAGATCTCACCTTTTACAGTCAGTTTCACTTTGTTTTGCTGTCACTCACATGTCAACGCCCCTCTCAGTTAAACTCATGCCCCCCACGCCAGATCAAGGGCCATTTGAGACTGTAAAAACTAAGAGATGAATCTGAAAACATGACCTCAAATATCAAAATATATATGAAAATGAATTACAGAACTGAATCAAAATAATATTCAACCTGAAAACAACGTTTCATACACTCATTTTTAGTTTTAATCTATTATTGCATTTTTCAAAGTTCACGATCAAAAGTTGAACTTTCAGTTTCATTTATTTTTTCAAATTATTAAAACTTTTGGCCCGGCTTTAGCTCCATATCTATATAGATTTTGTATGACAGATTTCCGATTCAAAAATCCATTCTATTATTCTCAGCACTCATGTTCCAGTACTTCTAAAATGAAATGCACTAGCTTGGAAATGGGGCCATGCCTCGACCACATCTCTAATACATTTTTATTATTCCTAACTGTATATAATTATTGTATTCAACTTTCTTGAACATTTTTACCCAACCTTTTAACTTTTAACGCCAGTAGATTATCTCCGGCAATCATGTTGATCTAGCCCAGCTTGTTTAGCCTATTCAATCG
>CALSBV010012170.1:3924752-3934887 GCA_943590825.1 Bovichtus diacanthus
CTCTCTCTCTCTCTCTCTCTCTCTCTCTCTCTCTCTCTCTCTCTCTCACCATGAATTCAACCCAACTGCATCTATCTACAACCCTTCAATCCATCCCAATCATACTTCTGACTCACTTATGTCCACACTCCCATAGTAAAACTGGCTACTGGTCATCTCAGGCATATCGCTTCTACATCCACAGCAACCTTATTTTCCGTCAAACTCACACTCGCCTCAGATCCTTTAAAGCTGACTCTTTTGGGGGCTCGTAACTGCTTCGGGTGAGTCCACTCCAGAGACGGATCCCCCCACTAACTCTGCACCTCCATATCCTTCATACATCCATTTCATCCAGGCCTGAACCGACAACTTCTTCCCCCACGTTCACCCCCTTCCTCACATTTGTTCATCCATCTTTAACAATCTATACTTCCTCATTTCATTAAACCTTTACACTAATGGATAGCTGCGGTGTGGTCCTTGGTAGTGAAATAACAATTAACATTAAAGTACCAATTACCTCCTTCAACCAGTCTCTAGATGGTTTTCTGAGTTCAGCTCATTCGTCAAACAAGAGTGGGCATCCTTTATGGAATTAAATGATTCTCCAAGAACCTCACTTTAACTGGGAGGCAGGGAAAGCACTAATCAGAAAAATTATAATCTCTTACTCTTCCCACAAGAAAAAAAGTATAATGAACTAGAAATCCATTTAGAACAAACAATCAAAGATTGAGAAAATGCTCATTCCAACAATCCCACACAGGAAATTGAAAATGACCTGCAAAAACACAGATTCCAACTCTCTGATAACATAAATTAAAACAAATCTGAGATACCTGACAATATGCACACTGCAACCATATCTGACCATCAACTTTACCTCAAACCAGGTAAAGTTTAAAAACTCATAAACACAGATGTTTAAATTATTCCTAAAGCCCTTGCCACAAAAATCCCACAAAAAAAAACTTAACTGGATTTATCAATTCATTAAATAAATAAAAAAGACTATTTCATCTGAACCATAACACAAAAAACACCAAAGAACAACATTACTGTTACTCGAATCAGAAAATACCTTTCCAAAGTGAATTGGAAAGTCCTATTTGTGATTTGGTTATGAGGAATCATTAATTTTTTTAATCAAGACTATACACAACCTCACAAATGGGTTAACGTCATCAAGATTCAAGTTACACAACAGCACAAGGAACTCTCTCCATTGTTATTTGCAATATTAATGTAAACACCTGCTTGTTCTATTTACCAAAACCTCAACCTTAACAGAGTTCAGCTTGGTGACACACAGTATACAATTACCTTATATGCAGATGATGTTATGCTGTTCCTTTACAACTCTCGCATTTCCCTCCAAGAAACCACTAAAAAATGTATATTCAAAATGGTCTAATTACAACAAGAAAATCAGTGTTTAGACCAGAAAAAACAACATAATTTCCCTCCCAGTATTAATAAAGGTTTATCTTATCTTATCCTAAAACCCTAAGTGTCATAGAATCACTACACAACACTACTAAACCATTTTATTGGTGTGCCCACATATTACAAAAAGTATTTATGTATCTGCTGCTCTTGAATTTAATTTAAATAAATTCAATACATTTACATTTAATACAGTGCATAGCCTAGCCTAAGTGGCAACTTCAAATATTATGATATTATGTGTAAATCTGTAAATAATTCAAGTAAAAACAGGTAGGATAACGTAAGATGTAAATCTGTCCAAAATGAAGGTGTACCAAACAGAACAAGCAGAGATGGTAAAATATTGGTTTCTTTGCTAATAGGTGAAGACAGAGATAATTTCACAATATTTAGTAAAAAAATCTAGTGTTTAAACTAGGATGTGTAATGTAAATACAATGCAATTTATTAGAAATATGCTCAAGTTAAATTTTTAACTACAAAATAAAAAACTGGCAACTTAGTGTAGATACTACAAGTGTTGTTGGAGTTTTTGACCTCTTCAGACTTTTTCCCTTCTTCAACTCCAATCACCAATCCACCCAAGCACCCTACCCTGATGCCTACCATTTCCCTTTACCATCACCTATAACAGTGCACTTCCCAACGCCTCTGGCCCTCTAGTGGTGAAATTATGTAGCAGCCTACAAGTACACCAACACTATAGATAACTCTTGTCTAATACAATGTTTTCACTTGAGTAAAATACGGTCTTGAGTAAAATAAATTCAACAAGAGATGTTTCTTTAAGCACTGAATTATTATTAAGCGATTGGGTTGAAAATGGTTTATTGTTTCAAAGTATTTGATACAGTCAATTGCTCAGAGTTTATACCTACACTGCCCATCAGCAGCTCTTAGCCTTAAGTTGACTTTAGGAGGCAAAACTTATTATGTAAAAGTGTAGAAGGTCTGTGTGCGTGTTGTGAACAATCAGATCACGGTTGTTGTTGTTCTGTGGTTCATCTACTGGCTTGACCCTTGTAACATGATTCTGAAAGCACTAACGAGCGCAATGTTCAGTTCAAAATGTTCTGAGGTCTAAAGGAACATACAAGGAATACATGAAAAACTACTCACATCAGTGGGGCAGTTGTGGCTCAGGAGGTAGATCCCTCCAGTTCGCATGTTCAAATGTCACATTTCTCCCGGAAGAAAAAAATAAATATACTGTATATACTTGGCGGTCTTCCTTCCTCCAAGAAGGCAGAGTTTTCTAAATTCTCTATGTGAGAGAGAAAAGATAGGACTTTCTCACAGGAAAAGGTGGAGGATGCTTTGATTTAAGGTCTCTGCACATCGAAGGTAATTAAGGACTAAGAACAGAGGCTATTTATCAGAATGCAGTAAAACAAAAAAATATTTCACAACTCTCTGGCAACTAATGCCTACAATTTGCCCTGTGTTTTTCGAAAAGAGGTTGTTTGAGCGCAGTTTTGATGCAATTTCCTGCCAAAATGAGCACCAAAATCATGCCTCTCAACCCACCTCAGCACAAACATGTCCGTTTGGTGTCGGTACATTACCACACATGTGCAAGCACCAAAAAGGGACTAGCACAAATTGCATCAATACATGCTTTTTTAGAGCCCTATGACTTTATGATCTTTTAATTTGCATCTCTCCTCATGTCTTTCGCTCACTGTTTGGACTTGGACCCACATTGTCACTATGTGGTATCAACACAGCAATGTGAGAGGGAGTGTGTATTCTGCCAGTACATACTGTTGTGTTTGCCAAGACCAGGTTCAAAATGTGTGCATGTCATGTTTTCATTCAGTACCTGGACAAAGTACAGTACAGTCACTTTAAACTCTTCAGATTTCTGCTGGGAGTGGAAAAAAAAACCCCAAAACACAGTAACACTTCCTATGAAGACCACATCTATAGCGCTTTATTGGCGCATTCATAGTGAATTATGATTCATTCATAGTGCTTTATGTCCACACTCATAAACACACATAATGCTTTCTGATGCATTACATCAACAGTCATAAAACTCTATCGATGTGACCGATGAGTCCACGCAGTACCATAAGATATAAATGTACTGTATGTGTTAAGTAAAGTGAAGTACATATCGAAGAATCTATGACAATGCCTGCATCATAACGACAAATTGTTTGTGGAAAGTAAAGTGCAATGCATTTTCAAATAGCATAGATATGTTTCTTTCTCACACACACACACACAGACACGCAGACCCTCACACACACATTTCATCCCTAAAGCAGATTTTACATGTGATTCTCTGAATGGTTTTTACCGTCTTACATAATAATATAGTAACTTGTGATACTGCATGGACTATTGTAGCATACTACAGTCTGAGTCCTTACGACAGTTTATTGTTGAGGTGTGCATGGGTGAGGGAAAGTAGTCGTTGTCGTATAAATAATCTGGGCCAGACGATTTCAGATTCATTACCAAGCATTAAATTAAACAATGAGACAGACTTCAGAATTCGATATGAATAGGTTTACTCAAGGTATAATACATAGAGTAGAGTAGAATAGAGTACGATACATACGGGGCGGCTGTGGCTCAGGAGGTGAAGGGTCGGTGGTTTGATCCCCGCCCTCTGCAGTCAGCATGCCAAAGTGTCCTTGAGCAAGATACTGAACCCCAAATTGCTCCCGATGGCCAACAGTGTGAGTGTGTGTGAATGATTATCACTGATGAGCATGTGGCACCTTGTACAGTAGCCTCTGACTCTGTATGAATGTGTGTGAATGGGTAAATGCTGACATGTAGTAAAGCACTTTGAGTCATTGGAAAAGCACTATATAAATGCAGAACATTTACCATTTACCATAATACACTGGGAGGGTCTGCAGAACAACCGAAGTACAACATAAAAATCACTTATATACTAATCTTAACACATGTATTCCCTCTCCTTCATCACCATCCTGTTTACTTCTCACAGTCCTATCTATCAGTGCATACTGGTGTCATCTCCCGACACTCCTGCTTTTTCTCATGCCATTAGCTGCATTCCATGATGGTTTACTACCCTACTATACGCCTCCATATTCTTACTCTGTTTTACCTCAGTCTTACATAGAATATATTTGACTGAGTTGTCTTGCATAATAAAAGTAAATGTTTTGTCATTTAATTATTTAACTTGATCATTCATACATTGATAATACCATTCAAGAATAATTTTTCCACATCATAATGTATTCAGAGCCCCCTCAGTCTACCTGCAGTTTAGAACTAGTCAAGAGCATCCATAAGACACTTATGTTTCATTATGATCTATAATGTTTTATGACTGTTGACATAGTGTATCAGAAAGCATTATGTGTGTTTTTGAGTGTAGTCACGAATGCCCGTCTTTATTAGGCTCAGTATTATGTTCAATGACTTTGACGACAATGATGTGCACTGTTAAGGTTTCAAATGTGTTACATAAACATTGCATGTCTAGTAATTATGTAAAACGTGTTCCTGTTGCAATTATGCTTCTGTTGTAGGTTTTCTGCCACGACTCAGCTGTCTCCGGTGTCGCGGACCTCTCCTGCAACTCCAGGGTCTCCTCCATCAGAGATGTCAGCCCCCCTGTCCAGCCTGGCCATCTCTGTCCCCTCAGTGGCTTTGAGTCCCTCTGGCGAGGAGGAGCGCCCCCTGCTGTTGTCTAACACGCGTCAGTCCTTAAGCCGAGATGAGCAGAAGCGGACCTCTGCCCACTACAACCACGGTCATGTGGCACATAGCTTACCACCTAGCCCACTGTTTACTATGGAGAATGGTTACTACCAAATCATAGCCGACCATGACGCCACAGCTGTCAGCCATATGTTCTCAGCATCACCTGAAAAGCGACTTAATACAAACAACAACATCGACAACTGCAGCATCAATAGAGTCACCAATGGCCATCTGCTGCATAATATGGAGTCCAGCGGGGACAGGGTGCTAGTGATCGAAACAGAGGAGCCTCAGGGGGAACACACACCCTTCCTTACTACAGATAGCACTACAACCCTGTTGCTCAGGGCTATAGACAGCAGCAGGACTAACCCAGCATTACCAAATGATGACCTGCAAGACAAGTCATCCACTTCCACCACCAAACAAGATCCAGTTGCTGTGTAAAGTAAAAAAAAAAAAAAAGAAATCGCTGAGAATCCTTTTATGTTAAGGGAAAAAAAAAAGGGAATAGTCACTATTAAACCTTTATTTTCTATAAATTATTTGCTGTGTAAAGATAAATGAAAAATGAAACTTTTATTTTAGTGATGTAGTAAATAAAGAGTTTTATAAAAAAAAATTTACAAATGTGCTCATGTCTCGTAGGTAAAGTGCCATACACTAGTATGTAGCAACAGTTGACAGTATATTTCAGTGCAGAAAAAATATCAATGGTGCCTTTCTGTTTAGTATGCTTAAGGGAACTGCAGCATTGCATACTGGGCCATATATTCACCATCCTAATCTTCCAGTTAACAATCAAAAGTAACTTGCTGGCTGCTTTTAACGTCCTGCAGTTGGAAGTGCCCACTGACACGACAGTTTGATATTACATTTTTACGAGGTGCATGTTATGTCCTTAAATGCTGTGATGGAATAGTGAGCAGTTTATGTGGCTTCCTCTCCAGTCATTTGACCTGATACTGAACTTCAACACCTGGACTGATGTTTATGAATAAATGATGAAATCGGCTCATTACCTGCATTTGATGAGAGATTGAAAAAGATGGTTTTATTTATATTCACTCTCTAATCCGGAATCCCGCTGGTGAACGATTATTATAACTGTTAGATAAAGGTGCAATCACTAAAGTCTGGCTCTGTAGTGTTACTAATACTGTCACTTATATGCTTAACATAACCCCGTAGATTTTTCTTTTTCTTTTTTTAGTAAATTCTATATTGGGATTTGATCTAGATATTTCAACTTTACTATTTATATGTTTAATGTTTAGGGACTCACAAGGAAAAGATAAAAAAAAAATTTAAAAAAAAAACACACACAAAGAATGGTCATTGACACATCAGAGGCTTAAATATCCTGACTTTAAGTACAGAGTATGAGTCAAGCTCAATGCTGGATCCTACATTTCGTATAACGCTTGAAAGTATCTCTATGCTGGCAGGTATCCACATGTTCCCAGAGTGCAAACTGACTCGCATAAAGTGGTGCCATCAGAGAAAATAGCTCCTAGCATGAAGGCCAGCAATGCTCTATTTCTTCAAGAGAACACTTGTGCCGTCCATCACCAGTATGATATTACTGATTGCATCTTTAAATGCAAGAATCTACAAAGTGTGTACTGAATGAAAGAGGACTCGTTTTGTCTTTCTTGAAGACATCCATATGTTTCTGAGTAATGCATTTTGGTTAACACTGCTTTAATTCTTCAGTCGTGTCTCTGGTATGATAGACATTGATTTTTTTTTTTCTTCTCAAAATTCAACTTAAATTATAAATATATGAAAAAAATAAATGCCATACACACAGTATGCACTTCAACTACCCCAGCTTGTGTTCACATGTGCAGTCTACTTGTATGATTGTTTGATTTGTATGATTGTAAAAAAAACTAAAAACTTAAAAAACAAAGTTTTGACAATGTCTGCTAACATGAACATAGTTTATGAAAATCTGCCAAAGACTGTCACCACTTCTAGACTCTAGAATAAACAGATCTACAAAAAGTAAATTAAAAATAACAATCATTGGGCTCTGTAATCAACCATGGTTTCGTAAAATGTATGTATGTAGAATCAGCAGCCTAGCATATGAGTAAGTATGATGACATAGACATGCTGCTCCATGATAAATGTTTTACTGGTGGCCATACTTCTGTATTTTATATTTACATTAACATTGTTTATTATCTATTTGGCAATTCTTGCTCATTACAAGCATTAATTACTGGTTTTAGCATATACATTTATATTTCAACAAACATGATTTAAAGGTATACAATATATAACCATCTGTCACATGGTTATTAATACGAAATAGAGAATAACTACTTGCATATTTTGTCACTTGTATGCTTAACATAACTCAATGCATTGCTTTTAGGTTTAGGAGTGTCTTCAAATTATGTAAATACACCATGAAAACCTTCAGCGCTGTTGTTTCTTATTAAATATTAAATCAGTTCTGTGTTTTGTGCCTCAGTGTCACCATATTTTTGGTTGAAATCATTTATTTCAGCTCCTCTGCTGAAGAATACAATGAAAATTAAACTTTGATGGCTGTAATCATGAAGACAATTTATTATGTTTTACATTTCTTTATATATGCAAAGATTTGCAACAAAAAAAGGGGAATTTTGTGAAAAGGATATTTGTTTTTTAACCTATTTTATTATAGTAAATATATCAGATACAACAATAATGCATACGTAATTAATACATTTTGAAAGAAAGGCACATAGTACTTTATAGTTAAAAGAAATATTAGCACAAATACAATTTCATAGTCTCTAATTACAAACATTCAATGCAGTCTAAATGAGCTGCCTGACATGACGCAGTTGTTTTTATTCTGAATGGCGATTTGTAATGTCATGACTCAGGGAATGAATAGAACTAGGCCGGTCCATAAACTGAGAGGCTGGTTAGGGATTGAGATGCGGCTGAGGAAGGCCAGGCAACTGCAGAGCAGATGAGGAAGTGGGAACAGGTGTGTAGAACGTCCCACCAGGCCGGTCAGGACCACCGAGCAGGGTGGGTGGAGGATGTCTGAACGAGGCATTCAGGGGCAATTGGCCTGGGAAGAGAAGAACTGAGCTGGGGACCTCAGGCCAGACCCCTGTCCTCAGAGGAAAAACTTCCCCCATAAAACCCTTAACGCTGAAAAAACGATATTTACTTTGTCTGTAGACAAAGTACATATCGTTAAAAGTACACTCTCTGAAACGCTCCCGGTTTGATACGATGCTGTGTGGAACCGTGTCACAGCAGCCAGGCCCGATGGAATCCAGGCGTAAGGTTAATGCACACGCCCAGGGATTAAAGTTGCGTCCGTCAATCGCGTGTCTCACAGGACAGATATGCTTCCATTTTATTAAACGTATCAATCCACACTTAATATTAAGGGGGGACAAACCAATATAAGCACGCCACAATAGAAAAAGAGTTGCCTATTTATAGCAGGTTTTCTCATGTTTAAAAAACCTCTAATATCTATCTAATATTCGTACAGTTATTTTAATCTTCATTTTTGGGCTGCACGAGTGAGTGTTGGTCAACTGCTGGTGTTCTACTGGCTTATGGCACTGTCGAATGTCCCAGCAAATACTAATGCTGTGTCGCTCTTATTTACCAATCCTTAGCCACATATGCAACTGCTGTTCTGCTGCTGAAAATGATGTCACTGGTGCTATTTTTTTCAACACAAATCACTTCCAATCAGCATGTATTGATTCTTGACTAGCATATACCACTACTGACTTTAGTATGATGCTGCTGGGTACCTCGTAAAAAATGCTTTTTTATGTTCCCAATAGGTTCCACTCGTAGCAGAAAAATCTTTATAAAATTAGACACATGGGAGATAATTCTTTGTTGGCATTTGTCACTGATGTGATTACATGTTTATATTTCTATACAATTCCCAACTGGTTTCACCCTAATTGGTTGCAATTGTGTTCAGTAGTGAACAAATGATCAGGTAATTATGATTTCATTACTGGCCTGTAATTTACAGGGTTAACCTGTAGTTTAGCAAAATGTTATCCTTATGGCCTCCTAGCTAAGCTAGCTACACAGTAGTCCTGTAAGGCTAGCATAGCGAGCATAGCCTTGGACAAAGTTAACACTAGCAACAGTCAGTTGTCATTTTATTTGTTTATTTATTGTAAAAAGTGTTATATGAGAGTGGAACAGTAGTGATGCTGTGTATGGGGCATACTGTTTCCATAGTGTAGTAGCATGTCAGTAGGAATAATTATATGCCAATCGAAAATGGGACATGTCATTGGAACAACAGTGACATGCTGTTTTCATATGCGAGTTGAACAGCAGCAGCAAACCACTTTAAAGTAGCACGCCATTAAGAATCGGCAAATGACGCAGAAACAAGAGTGGCATGCCATCCGTTTGTGCTGGGGAAAAGTGGTATGTGCCAGTAGAGTGACAAGCCAATTATGAGTTGCTCAAAGCATCTCATAATCATAATCATAACAGTGGATTCATGCACCTCAGCTGGTCCCAGTTCCAGAGTTGGGAAGTGGTTCTTCTGATTTCTGTGTGTTCATGAGCTTTAACTCGCAATGTGGAAATAATCTGGATGCTACAAAGAAGATGGATTGTCTTGTATTGCTTAGTATTTGCGTGACAACGAAGAGTAAAGATAACGGATCAGGTGAGCAAGGAAATATGGTCGGGAAATAATTATGCAGAGACCACATGAATGCAGCACATCATGCCCTATAGATCTCTGGTAAGTAACACTTAACTAACATCCTATTGAGCTTACATAGCCTACCCATACAATTCATTAAAATTAATATTTTATGTTGCGTTAATGACTTAGAGTAACTTCACTGAAAACTTTAAATTATGAGAGATGCGTCTTGTTGAATGAATTCGCAAGACTTTTGTTCGAGTGGATATCCATCAACTGGTCTCTCTCTCTCTCCCTCTCTCTCCACACACATACACACACACACACACACACACACACACACACACACAC
>CALSBV010012170.1:3957138-3974796 GCA_943590825.1 Bovichtus diacanthus
GCACCCAAACCCCTCCACCACGGTAAGGTGATGGTTCTCGGAGGGGGCCATAAGGATAACATTTTGCTAAACTACAGGTTAACCCTGTAAATTACAGGCCAGTAATGAAATCATAATTACCTGATCATTTATTCACTACTGAACACAATTGCAACCAATTAGGGTGAAACCAGTTGGGAATTGTTCTGGAAAAATACATCAAGAAAGATTTAAAATTAGCTAGCAATTTGTCCTACTTTAAAACAAAATAGCAAATAACTACACAAAGAAATTGGACATTACCTTGGAAAACAATAACCAGTAATGACTCAGTAATTAATTCAATATTTTAAGTTTACATTTAAGGACTAACTGCTTCTAGAGAAATGGGCGTCTGCAATGACAAGCTTGTTGCCCTCACAACCTGGCCCCAGATAAGGGTAATTTAATGGATGAATCGATGGTGTGGAAGATGAGTTCAGGAGTTTCGCAGCCTAAAGGAAGTAGCTTCTCTATAGTCTGGTGGTACGGCAGCTGATACTTCTGTACTGCTTGCCAGGGTCAACAGGTTGTGGCTGGATTGGATACTTTCCTTTAACATCCGTTGGGCTCTTCACAGGCACTTCTTCTCACCAATATCCCTGATGCTTGATAGATGGAGACCATTAATGTTCTGGGCATTTTTGATTACCTGCTGTGGAGCCCTACCGTCCTGGGTCATGCACATCCCATGCCAGTTAGTAATGTTTCCGGCCAGGATCAATCATCAGTCAAATATTATTTGAATAGCCCAATATCACTACCATCCAGCCAATGATGGTGATGGGCCTGAGGTTTATTTTTGAGGCTGTTGCAGAGTGTGGTACTGAAGCCCAGGGTGCTAAGTTTACCAACCAGTTTCATAGGTGAGATTGTGTTGAATGCTGAGCTGAAATTAACAAACAGCATTCTGATGTAGGTATTGTTATTTTCCAGAGGGTGGACTGAGTGGAAGTCACTCGGTTGGCTCTGTATGCAAATTGGTGATGTTCCAGCCGGGCTGGGATGTTGTTGTTCATGTGGCAGAGAACCAGTTTCTCAAAGCACGTCATCACAATGGGGGTGCCACAGGGCGGTAGTCGTCAAGACTAGACACTGCAGACTTTTTTTTTTTTTTTGGTACAGGGACAATGGTGGCTGTCTTGAAGCAGGTTGGAACACTCTCCTGTAATGGTGATGACATCAGGAAGCTGGTTAGCACATGGCCCAGCAGCTTTTCTCATATTCACTCTCACAAGGATTCTTCTCACATCCACTGTGGATACTGACGGTGGCCGGTCCTCTGGAATCCAGGCACACTTGACAGCTGAGATCAAAACGAGCATAAAAGGCGTTATGCTCATCCGGCAATGTAGTCTTACAAATGATGCGGGCACTCCTGCATTTGTAGCACATATATATGTGTATGCACATATCGTTGGTGCTGTTTGTGTTGTGGTCTCTCTCCAGTCTTTCCCGATGCCTCCGCTTTGTTTCCTTGATGCCAGCTTTAGGTCTTGCTCTGGCTGTGCTTGTATGCTTCTTTGTCACCGAACCGAAAGGCAGCTTTTAACTAATCAGCATTTTCAAGTTGCAATTTACCTTCAAATACCACTGCCAGGCTTTGCTTGCCGTACCAGCTGCATTTTTATTTTGTCGATCTGAGGTTCACCCACTCATAAAGGGGATTGGGCGTCTGAAATGAATTACTAAAAAAAAGTCTTCGTCTTTGTTGGTGCACCTCCTGCCTTCCCACCTAAAGTGGGTGACCACACTACGTTTTTCGTTTTTGTTTTATGACTTCCTTTTAGAACTTCTGCTACAACTTACATCTTTTGGTTATTTATTACAGTTTATTCTATGGGGGACATGAATGTGTTTACCAAATTATATTACGATCCATCCAATAGTTGTCAAGACATTTCACCTCAAAACCACAAATGTCAACCGCGTGGTGGCACTGTAGGAAAAGTCAGAGCATCACCAATGTCATTAGGATACATTATCTGGAGAGCATGAATGTCTAATCAATCAAGTAGATATTGAGATATTTCACAAGATAAGAGTGTTCTACCGTTTATATATTCTCCTATATTATTTTTTATATACGATCACATCACGTTTTCTGTCACATGGATTGTGACAGATTTATTCTGTACACACGTCATCTATTAGTCTGTGTGTCCTGGGAGAGGATCCTCCTCAGTCTCTCCCTGAGGTTTAGAACATGTTTCCAATTTAATTGTTGGGTTTATTTTAGGGAGTTTTTCCTTGTGTGGTGTGAGGGTCTGAGGACAGAGGGGGTCGTATCCTGTACAGTCTGTAAAGCCCACTGAGACTAATGTATAATTTGTGATATTGGGCTATATAAATAAACTTGATTTGATGATTACTCCAAATTAATTACTTGGATCACTGGGTGCAAAGATTAGATCACTGGGTGCAAAGACATAGTTAACTAGAGACCATCTTGAGATGGGATCACACTAGTCAAAACGAGGTAGCCATTTTCACTTTCAGTGGCAAAATCTGCCCACGGGTATAAACACCAGGCAGAATATTTAAAACAGATTCTGTGGTAGCTTCCGCTAAAGTAAGTGTCTCTAGGAGTACATTTTGCTATGATGACACACAATCAGATTCATAGGGTGAAAAGAATGCCAGCTTCAGTGTTGCGGCTGGTGAAGATAAGTCCACCGGGTCATCAAACACAAGCAGTCACATGATCAGACAGGTGTAAACAAACTCCATAGGTCAGTAAAATGCATTCATGTCAATGGGCCACTTCCACTATATTGTTCAGTACTGTTTGCAGTGAAACTTCAATCAAGAACATGTTTTATTATATTCCATCTGTTAGTTTTATACAGTGCTTACTGCTTTACTCACAAACAATAATAAACTATTTAAGTATTCATTATTGTAACAATGGTTTTCTTTATTCAATTTTTACAGAAAAAAAAAAAAACACACTTGGCCTCATGCAAGACCAGTTAAGACCAGTATTCTTAACCTAAACCTCTTTTACCTTTTTTCATACAAGTGCTCTAAATTGGATTCAGCTGCACAGCTGTACTAACTTTCATAAATTGCTCTTTTCAACTTGATGAGAAATCAAGTTGAAAATCTGCAGTGTAAGATTTGATACGCCCTCAATACCAAAATACTTATAGCCATTATGAACTCCAAATTCGTTCAGATTAAGGCCTTATTATTTTTAAATGTAGAGAAAGGCAGACTCTGTTTTGGACATGTATGACAGGCCTGGATCGTTAGTACATTTTGTCCATGTATCAGAAAATATTAGAAAGATTGGTGAAAGCTACACGCTTTCTCAAATCCAAACACATTCGTTTGTACCAGTTGTTCTTGCATTGAGCCCAATGAGGGCAAACCACTGCCAATCTTAATAAATGACTAGTCTCTAGACTGTGTTTCTTATTGTATTTTGTTTGTTTGTGTGTTTTTTCAGATACATCTCTGATGATGATACTATAAGATATCTTGAGAGGCATTCTTTCCACAACCTGTCCAGGGTCACCCACATGTATGTAATCTTCAAGCAGTGCAACTTCATTGTGATTTGAATGAAGATACACACACGGGCGACCTCACAAAGAATGGATTGCCACCGCTGATAGTGCCATAATTTGCACATCACTATCTGCTCCGTCTCAAAGTCAGATTCACAAGAGATATTGCACCAATGATATTACAGTGCAAACACACCAATACTGTTTTTGCATCTGATTGCAATTACCCATGTTGCAAAGTACAAAGTACTATTAGCACTTATCTTTGTGAATTTGACTGTTTTCGCAATGACGCTAATTTGCATAGAAAGGGGCCATTTACGCGCCCAATGTATGCATATTACCTCGTTTGAAAATGATTATTATTATACAATCATTCTTTTTGTCTTATTCATGCATGTTTAGTAGCCACGAAAGCCATGCAATCCTTCTGCTAATTTGCACCATGTCTTAGAAGTCTCATATCATACTGCCCTGTCTTGCAGTAGAATAAGTAGTATTATACTGGCAATAATTTCATATCACATTTATAAACCCAAGTGAGAAGCCTGTGGCTTTAGAAAGTAAACATATTTGCCTGGTGTACGCAAGACATGGTTCTTGGAGTTCTGCCCAAAGAGTTACATTTTGGTCTCAGGGTCTTTTCAATGCCGTTTGTGAATTGTGGACTTTGCACAGGTGTGTGCCTTTCTATGTCCAATAAATAAAAATTGAGTTCTAGACATAGTTCAAGTATAATTAAAGCAAACAGGATGCACCTGACCACCATTTGGAGTACAGAAAAGGGTCTAAATACTTATGTAAAAGAGAGATTGTTTTTCATTTCTTTCTGAAAACATGTTTTCATTGTTTTCATTATGGGTTATTGAGTGTAGAGTGTCTGAAGCCACTTTATGATGCCGGGAAAGTGGCATTTCGGCTACGAGAATAAAGTTTGGCATTGAAAGCAGGACCTAAACTGAAAAAGGAAACATTGGCATTTAAAAAATAAATTTATTCTATTTAGATTTAAAAAAAATTTTTGGCCTCTGATTTTTCAATAACTATCTTCAAATTGTTCTTCCTGTCACTCTTTTTCCAGTGACAGCTTTATTTCTTTTTTACCCTCACTTTTTTTTTTCCGGTGACAGTGTTTTCCTGTATCTGTCACTGTTTTGCCAGGGAGGGGAGGGGTTGGAGTCTGCACCAATCAGAAGACAGACGCTTCAACCCCCAGCTCAGCATGTTGAAGTATTCTTGGGCAAGATACTGAACCCAAAATTGCACCTGAAGGGACAGCTATCGGTGTGTGATTGTGTGAATGAGCATGAGACCAGATGTTGAACAGCTTTCACCTTGTATGGCTGCCCAGCCATCAGTGTATGAATATGAATGAATGTGTGTGTGAATGGGTAAATGTTGGCATGTAGTGTAAACGCTTTTTGAGTGTTCGCAACACGAAAAAAAAAAGCGCTATATAAATGCAGGTCCATTAATCATTGACCATTTTTCCGTTCAGATCTTGTTTTCAAAGCCACATTTTTATTTTCTATGCCAAAATGTACTGTTCCTGTCCTGGCTCCATACATATACTGCTCAACACAGAAGAAATTGGACATTTTACAACATATTACTGGTCAGGACAAACCACATTGAATTAAATTATTATGAGCAATTTTCTGCAAGGAAAAGCAAGCAAATTTTAAATAATGAAATGGTATGTCAAATTCCTATGTTAAAAGTACGAGATAGTAATGTGTGCGCATGTGTGTGTGCGCGTGTGTGTGTGTGTGTGTGTGTGTGTGTCCAATAGACAACTAACTGGTGTCAAAACACTGTCCTACATAGACCAAGAGGCATTTAAATATCTGCCTAATTTAAAGTACCTGTAAGTAAAATTTCATTCGCTCTCATATTTTCACAAGAAAACAATGTAAATGTTCTATAAGTAGTTGTCAACATTTCATATGCAATGCTGTTCCCCTTTAACCATCTCCATAAAGCGGAATCACCAACACAGGTCTCACCTCCTTTCCTGGGCTACAATATATCCAGTCCAGCCAAGATGATTTTATTTTGTATGTATCATTTAAATATACCTAACTGGAATGTCTTTTGTTTGCTAAAATTCATTAGTTTTTGTCAAACATTTAATGTTCATACCTTCCTGGCAGGGAGATAGTGGAGAATGTCTTCATACAAGTTATACCTTCTAATTCTTTCACTGGAATATCTGAGAACACTCTGACCATGTAAGTAGGAGTGTCATTTTCAGACTCACGGACATTCAATGACAGTTCTGTGGTGCTCATTTTCTCTTACAGTTTTCAGCAGTGTGATTTGATCTCTCCTAATCTGAGTGCACTTACAATTATTAAAAAACATTTTCAAACCATTGTTAAGTTATGACAATTTCAAGGCATAACTGTGGAAAATATAGCTTTTTGCTTTTGAAGTATGAAATAATATAGAATGCAAATTATGTGGGCAAAAGTTCAACTTTACAAAATATCGACATCGACTCCAATCTTAAACCTGTTCAAGCACATTGCTGTTGAAGTCATCGGGGGGGGGACTAAAATCTACGCCCGCGTACCTCGCTAGTGTCAGCGCGGGATGAACATGATAGCTATAGAGGACAAAGAACCGTTACACTTAAACATCAGATGTACTCATATACATATATATATATATAGCATATGTTTTCTTTTAACATACAGATTGTGCAATAACATGTACATATTATCCATCATTGTCGAATGTAAATCTTTGTACATTAATTTGTATACACACATTTACTGTACATAAACCACCTACAGCATAATGACTTATTACACTACTCATACAGTATGTTTTCCAGCACACCCTTGCACACCCTCGTAACACCGTTTACAGTTTACAGAAAGACTTGTTTCTTTATAATAATGCCTGGGCCAACCTTAGGAAGCTGAAAGCGTGCTTAAAAGAAGAGATTTACTACTTCCTTTGCAATGAATGATCCAGCAAGAGACCAAGAGCTGCAGCTCCATAGAGCCCTTATGAAACCCACCCCCCCCCCCACAATGCAGTTCAACATGAGTAAGCCCACTTGGATCAACCGCTTATATAGATCAAAACGTGGGGCAGAATCATTCCTATACAAATGTTGTTCATTTGCTTGTAGTAATCAAGTTGTTTTTAAACTTTACTCCCATGATACCTTGACTCACAGTCTGAAACAGCGGTGCTGTATTATCAAACAGTCAATAAAGTCAATAAATGGCAACGTTGTCTATTTCATTACTTTTTAATTCATGTAATACAAAATGAAAAATGTCAATTACATGGTAATCTGCATGAGAAATAAATAAAAATAAAATATAATAATCATCATATCCACATCCAATAATCAATAATCAAATCAACCCGGGCAGACGTGATCACTATATAGTGTAATAGTAATTAAACTTTTGCTGCAGGTGAACTTGTGCATGTCCCCCGTCCCCCAAGAGCGTCTTCTTCAAGTCTTCATGTGCATGCAAAGCAACTTCCTCGTCTGTCCTTAATCTCTCCTCCTCTGTCAGAGCTCTCCAGAGGAAAAGCTTGAACCCTTCCTCTGAACACAGACTTTCTTTCTTTATCTGGAGCTCCTTAGGATTTATTTCGCCATTGCTCCCGCCATACTCCTAGCTGCTGCTGTAAACTCCGGGGAGAGGCCATGATCAGCATGGTGTAAACTCGTTCGGCAAGGGCTTGAATGTAATGGATGTTCATTTATGTGTAAAAGTCCCTCACTCCAGCTTTAAATACAGTCTAAAATAATCCAAATCTTCAGTCAGGAAGAAGATTATATAACAGAAAATATGTATAACAGATGGAAGACGCCGTAAATGCTCTTCAGTAATGTGCCACCAGGAGACATGATAGTAGTTGTGTGTTTTTCCAGCATGTGTTACACACTTTCACAAATAAACATAGTATCGTTTTCCACTTTTCACTTTTTAGTGATTTGAAGGTTGACAGGATATTTTCTTTTTTTCCCTCTGTTTTTTTTTTTTTAGCATGCTGAATAACAATGGCGTGAAAGAGATCCAGCGCTATGCCTTCAATGGGAGCAGACTGGAGGAAGTGTATGCCTTTTTGAATTATTGCAGTGAAACAAAAACAAAAGGTCAAACTGACAGGACTGATAACACACAGGATGGAACTCGCTAATATTTGAATGACATGCAAACCCCTCTGGCTGGTTGAGTTACTATTGTGTTATACAAAATGGTTTGATACAATAATAATGTTATGTAGGATGTTGTATACAGATCAATGTGGTTACTTTGCCCCTGATCTATTCTTAATTTTTCAGGTATCTTCACAGGAATGTGGATTTGGAACGAATAGATGAATTTGCATTTCACGGTGTGATTCGCGGCCCAACGCATTTGTGAGTGAATGTGCAGCATTTGCTAAGAAAAACAATTGTTGTTTTGGGGAAAATAGAGAAAAAAAACGTTGGGTTTTGTGCATCAAATAATGTCTTTATTTTTGCGACTGCATCACATGCTGACATTGCCACAGGAACAGCTTTGTGTCCAAATGAATAATCTGAACTTTTTCTCTTTCCAGAGACCTTTCAGAAACCAAAGTTAGCTCTTTGCCTTCAATAGGTATGGAGACCATTGAAAAGCTCCAAGCTAAAAACACTTGGGCCCTCAAAGTACCTCCTCCCTTTAGAGCTTTTCTCCATTTACAGAGTGCTGAATTGACCTTCCCAAGCCATTGTTGTGGTCTCAAAATGTTGAAAAGATGGAGAGGGTAAGTAAGACAATTGAAAGTGTTGGGAAGTATTTTCCCACTGTGGCTTCTTTTCTTTTTTTTCGTACCCTCAGGCCCACGCTATAGTGAATGTATTGGGGTACTCGGAAAAGCTGGGCCCGTCTAGAATGATTTCAATGAATCGAGTGAATAATTGATTTATTTTTTCAGCATTTTCATCACAGAAAACCTGTGCACTGTTGACCACTTGTAGTCACTTCACAATGCTACGCTCCACAGACCTTAACCAGGTGACTGTACATTAACATCGCCCAGGACAAAAAACAAAGGTCAACGAGCTCTTCGTAATATCAAACCGTAGCTTTAAGATCAAAATGGTTCCATTCCATCGACTATTTGCTTTGATATTTTTGTGATTGCTGATCTTTGACTATTGTGATTATTATGAGTTTACGTTATTTAATTTTTTTCCTACGATGACCTGTTTAAACGGTTTTTCAAACTATACTAAAAAAGAACAGTTTTCATAATGATAGATTTGTTCTGCTTTTAAACAATCATTCATTCATTTATAAATTTGGTTCATTCTTTAACATTGATATTCTGTATTGTATTTGTACCTGCTCGTCCCTTGTATAGTGAGTCATTTTGTCGGGTTATGTAGTTTATTTGATTGATATGTGTAAATGTACTATGTGTCATTAACAAAGTGACTGCAAGTTAGCGAGTCAGGAGTTTTTGAGACTTTTCTAGTGTGGAAGAACTCTGTAGTATAATATTTCAACATTTGCATGCATCTAAAAAAAATTGCTGTAGTTAATTTTCTGATTAATAATCCGTATCACCTGTGTTCAAGACACTCTGAGGCCGTTATTTGCAATCTCACCCGGACTGCTTTGGGAGAGCTGCAGGAGTCCTCTGCAGCTCTCTCTCAGAGGACTCTGGAACACAAGATCTACCAACATCTAGAAGGCAGATCTGGTCTTCCTACTGCCGACAGCAGAAACCACAATCATTACTACGACAGCCCCATTTGTCCGATGGAACCGTCTCAAAATCAAGGCTTGTTTTATGTGGAGTTACCTACAGAGCATCTCAATGAAGGTTTTGACTTTGCACTGTGTGATGAGCTTCTCACAGATACTCATGGACTCTCGTGCACCCCGCTGCCTGATGCCCTGAACCCCTGTGAGGATGTGATGAGCCAAGGCTTCCTGAGGGTGCTGGTCTGGGGGGTCAGTCTGTTAGCCATTTCAGCCAACTTCCTGGTGATGTTCATCCTGCTGACCAGCCGACAGAAGTTGTCCGTTACCCGCTTCCTCATGGGCCACCTGGCGTTTGCAGACTTTTTTATGGGGATATACTTACTGCTCATTGCATCTGTCGACCTCTACACACGCTCCCACTATTACCACTATGCCATTGCCTGGCAAACCGGAGGTGGCTGCGATCTAGCAGGAACATTATCGGTGTTTGCCAGCGAGCTCTCTGTGTACACATTAACTTTAATCAGCCTTCAGCGCTGGCATGCAATCTTCTACGCAATGAGGCCAGACAGAAAGATGAGGCTACGCCACGCAGCTGTGCTGATGCTCGTCGGCTGGTTGCTGTGTGTGATCCTCGCACTGCTGCCGGTGGTTGGTGTGAGCAGTTACCAGAAAGTGAGCATCTGTTTGCCCATGGACACTGAGACAACTGCTGCTCGGGCCTATGTGGTCTCTGTGCTTGTGGTGAATGTTGTTGCTTTTATGGTGGTATGTTTATGTTACCTCCACATCTACTGTATGGTGCACAATCCCCAGCACCAGTCAAGCAGATGGGATACGAGCATGGCCAAACGCATGGCCGTTCTAATTTTCACCAACTTCCTGTGTCTGGCTCCCATTTGCTTCTATGGCCTGTCTGCAGCTCTCCACCAGCCATTGATGACGATCACAGATTCCAAGGTGTGACGTCCTCTTGAGCTTTAATCCAAATATGTTTCTGTTTAAAGCTAAGGCTGATCTAGGCTTTTTTTTCTCCACAGGTGCTGCTGGTGCTTTTCTATCCTCTCAACTCTTGCGCGCACCCATTTTTTTATGCTATCCTGACAAAGGCGTTTCACAGAGACATCCTGATGTTGCTGAGCCGGATGGGGCTGTGCCAGCGGCAAGCCCACATCTATCGAAGCCAACTTGTCAGTATATGCAGAGAGACAATGTCTGCCCCACAGTCCAGCCCCCATATCTCAAAATGTTCACGTACAGGAATCACCAGACTACAAAGTGCCCTAAAGTTGTCTTGCAGTAGTAGATTTAAAAAACATTAAATTGTACTTATATATAAATCTCCTTGTATATACCAATTCCCAGAACCTAACGATTACACAGTATTACGTGGCCTCTTAGAATGTGTTGTCTATTCATTTCCTGTTTGAGTATACCGGGATACCTCGGCTTGATTGCTGTTCCAAAATAATGATCCAAATATTAAGTTAAAGTTAATGACAGCAACAGTTTAGGCGTCAGCTGTGAGGGAAAGATGAGTGCAAATGTGTCTAATGTACTATTCTATTTTAAATGTAAAATAAGCAGCTTCCCTCAGCTTCCGTTCTGTATCACGTCATCAACGTCATCTGCATATAAGTAGCTTTACCTGCACACTAGTCCTTATGATGTTGTCTCCTAGTTTTAAAAATATACAACATAACCTGGTTGTTAATATTCCTGTATGATGTTATCCAGGTTACTGATCATTTGTGCATCATTGAGTGTCTTCTCCGTATCAGACAGTATGGCTGCCCTGACCACGTTTCTCATCTATTATTCATTTTAATTATATTCTTTCTTTCGTTAGGAAACATACGGCGCACACTTTAGGCCCACATCAAAATGAGCAAAGACGTTTTACAGCTTAATAGCTCTGCAGTAAGAAAATATAGCATGCTTGTTTACTATAATATTTTCTATAGTATCCTATAGTCATTTATATAATTTCCATAGAGAGAGAAGGTCAGTGTGAGTCTGTCTAACACAGAATTGACTGTCTTTTATATTTTGTGCCATCAGTGTTTGATCGGAGCACAGTGTGGCAATCCTGGATTTGATTCATAACCAGATAGGTAGTAGTCAGAATTTGCAAGGATTTGCCTGCCCCACAACATCAATTACTTTAAAGCTAGGGTAGGCAATTTAGGAGAAACCAGCAAGAGTAAGGTAGATTTTGATTTGAAATCCTGGCCCCTCACCCTCCAAAGCCACAACCCCAAAGCACATGAAAGCACGCTGTCTGACTACTGCTGCAGGACAGGTCCACAAGATGTGCTGCTGAAATAAAGGGATAGTGAAATAAATTGCCTACCATAGCTTTAGTTTCAGGGTGTAGATCATTGTTTATTATTAGAGGCTTTCTTTTGTTAAACCTACTGACTAAATGACCTCAGTTGAGGGTGCTCCTGCTCATATACAGCAATAACCATATCCATTTATGAGTTGTATCCCAGTGAGGATCATATATTTTTTGTTTGCAGTATATGCAAATTAAACATTACAATATGCAGTATGTGCATATTGTAATGTTTAAAACTTCCTCACTCCACATGTTAATTTTTAGGATTACATGTTTCCCCATGAATTGAAAGTTGTACTCTTGTAACTTGTATGAAAATCTTTTAAAGCCATTAGACAAATGTAAACGTTCCATGCAGCTGCAGTGTATAAGTACTCTGTCTATATACTGTACTATATTGCTCCAGTACATTTTGATTGCAAACATTTTGAGGTTTTAAAAAGGCTTGAGGTAAGGGCAAAAAAACAACCTATTTGTGTAAAATGTCTATGTTAGTGAAGGACTTCTGTGCCAATAGATTGTGTACTAAACTAATTGTAATTTTTCTGTAATAAACATGGTTAAAAAAAATGGACAGTAGCACTACTGTAGTTAATTGTACAGTACTCTTAAAAGTACTGTAATTACTTCTATGGTACCTATAAGCACACCATGATTCATTTTACAGTATGCTAAAAAACTACTGCAGTTAGTTCTACTGTAACTTTACTGTCTCAGAGCAACTTAGTGGGTAATTGTTGACAGTGAGTTACTGTAAGTTTACAACCTCAACGTTTTCACACTATCTCTGCTCTGTGTTACGATTCCTCTGCTGCAGCTCAGCCCTCTCTCCCTCCTCCTAAAAAGACTGACAGATTTGATTAGTCTAATGCCTCATTAGCAGCTTCAGTTAAACTTGAGAATGGACAGGAAGAGGAATCTGGCTTAGTTTTTTCTGCACTCATACATACATATACACTGTATTAGGCATAATGAAGCTGCAGCTCTGCGTGTGTTGCACTCCGCATGTCATTTACATATTCTACTCCAACTGTTTTCTGTAGCCACTGTATTACACACAAGGAAGTTGTTAATTTCCCAAATAAAGAATTACCTAGCTGTATGCATTGTTGAAACTGTTTTAATACAATGGTGTCCGAGCAGGCAAGACTGATCAGCATTGCGAACCTCACCACTCTTGTCGAGTGGAGAAGTAAATAACTCTGAGATTCCATTTTGATGAAAAAACAAGCACCATTGGCTCTCGCCTGGTTTCCCCTGGAGAGCTGCTGAGCGCAACTTAAAGTGGCAACAGACAACATTTTTGCTTTACTTGTGGTTGATGGCACAATGTAATGGCTGTAGAATAATACCATCATTGTCCTTTACATTGGTTCCCTATAAGCCTTGCTTTCACTAAGCAATTCTGTTGGAGTCCGGGCTCCCTTTCACAATAAAAGCCTGAGACATGCTGCCTACCAGAGAACATTTCACTAAGAGACAACTGAACAAAAAAGCTTACAGTAGCTATCCCCAAGTAGCATGCGTGTTCACTGTCGAAACTCTACCCGGCAAAAGAACCCCATTGATGGAGGAGGCAAAGAAGGCGAAGAGGGAGAGCGATAAAACCTGAACAGGATCCGTAGATTGATCTTCTTGATTGAAAAGTTATTTTGCTGTCCCAACATTTGAGTCCGTAAGGTGAACGGCCTGTTACAGTGCATAGACAGAGGAATGATTACAGCAAACCAACACCGCCTTTAGTGTACACATGCGCATGTGCAAGTACTTGTATTTTGGCTTGAAAAAAATGTAAAACGCTCCATTAATATTCTGAACAACCTTTTTCCTTTCGTTTTTTTAAATACACATTATCCTGCCTATGGTGTGGCTTTCTTTATCACCCTTTTGTAAAGTTTTCCAGTGCCACATATCTACTGCCCTTTATAAGCGGCACTACTGGCCATTTCATTTATTTTACAGGAGAGCAAAAGCAATATTTAAATTTTCAGCTTTTGCATCTTTTCAAAAGACATTAGTCTACATAAAGTCCCAGTCGGAGATGCTTTGGCCGTCAGTGAGCTGGTGTCCTGCTTGCAGACATTCTACAGCCAGTCTCTGATAGCCACTGCTCGTTTTGGACCAACGTCAGGCCAGATTTCGGCAGGCAAAATTGACTTGCATGCAAGCAGGGCAGAAAATATCACGGGAAGCGTGGCAAACATAAACAGAAGGAGCTAGCAGGCCAACAAAGGCCATGTTCCCACGTCACCCTGGCCATGCCTCCATCTGAAGGTAACATCCTCACAGTGGATTTTTTTTCCAAAACGACTAACTTTGTTCTGCTGCCTAAACTGCCCACTGACAAATGAATTGCTTAAATCACCAATTGCAATATCAGACAAAATAGTCGCTCGATTCATTTTTTTTTAATCGTTCAGCCCCACTAACCATCCTACTCTGTTATGACGTATCGCTTCGGCTGTGCATTCGAACATGCTGTCAGTGTCATGCGAGCACCTTTAGCCCGTACGACAGCTGCTTCACTCCACTTCTTAGATAAGTACTTGTTTCATTACAGTTTTGTTCTGTTGATCGGCGTTTGTTGTCGCTGGGTGATCGAGGTTGAAAATGAATGAATGAATATGAACAGAGACGGTTGAGAAAGGGGACAGCACACTGAGAGTCAATTTCCTGTAACTGTGTCACCGCCCTGCCTCTCTCTAGCGGCAGGTCATTGGACGATTAACTCCAATGGGAGAAATGAATGTGAACAAAGATTATTACCAATTTGTTCCCCCCCATAGTCACCAATGTAAATATCTGACCCATTTTTCACAAACCACATATGTTCCGAACATGCTGACACTAAAATGACACTTTTTCAGACGTACAAAGCAGCGTTGAAGGCTCTTCTGAGAGAAATCTTCCCGAATTGTGTCAAAGCTAACCAGTGAAAATGGTGGCCATAAAAGCACACAGTCACACCCTTCCCCGAGAGCAATATTGTTGTGATTTTACGGCTTGTGCTTCAGCTACATTCATTCAAAATCTGCCACCTTCCTCTCTCGGGCTTTGTGGAGGTGTAGGTGTGTTTCTTTGTGCTTTAGAATGTAACCATCGTGAAACAATCATAAAAAAACGTATTATTTGTTCTGATTTTTTTTTTGTACCACTTGAATATTGCAGTTCTAATCCTTTCGGATCTCTACCTGCTAAGACAGTATGGCAGTAACAACATCCTCATTAGCAAAACAGAATCTATGACGCTCAACAATACAGCAGTAATGTACAACATATTGTAATGTAATGTGTGTCTACTGTATATCATTTAAATGTAAGTGCTACTATATTCAAGGTCTGCTGCTGGTGGTCTTTGTGGGTCGTCAGCGTTAAGAATCAATTATTTGATTCATGTCCAGTTTCTGACACTACGTGGTGGCACCATTAGAAAGACTTACAATTCCTACAATTCCCAAGAACAGAGCCAAACCCAAGATTCATGTTCCACTGCACAAAGCATCAGAGCGAGTATTCCCAACATGTAAGGATTACTGAGGAGAAAACAAACCAGCAAAGCCTAAATGCACCATAGATGGATATTATTAAACCACCCAAAAGTACTCTGCCATCAGAATTCTTCTCCCTAAAAAAGATCAGAGAAGCAGATGGCTAAGATCAGCTGCTACACACTGAAGGGTGTTTGAAACAATTGCATTTCATGCCAGCAGTTGTATTTTGCAATGTCATCAAAGCAAGGAAGGGTGTGGCTGCAGAGGGCTCATTGTCAACAACACATTATGTGTGCCCTTATTTTAGCCTCTCAGGAGATATTCCTCCAACGTATGCAGTCTGTTCTTCAGTAACTCTGGCAATATCTAGCCAGGCCATAAGGTTTCTAACATCAATAACCAATTACCTAAAGGATTTGATTACAAGAGTAGGCTACACATTCTGGGATAATGCGATGCCTGTGAGACGTGAGTCAGGGGAAATCCCCGTTTATCGCCGTAATTGTTGAGCAGCAGCTGCATCAAGCTAGCCACAGTTAGTAAAGATGTACGAGAACACATTTACTTCCGCCCACCTTCACAATAAATACACACACTTATTTGGGGTGGGATTTCCAGAATGGGCATAGTGTACGTTAAAATTACAACTGAAAACCCTGTTTATATCTAAATTAAGCAGATATTCAAAAGCTCTATTCAAGTCAAAATTCCCATACATAATTGTGTGGAAGTTTTCTTGGAGAAACAAAAATCTGCTTCAGTCCACTTACTGGCTTTTTCCCGAGTTTTCAACTGCGGATTGAGTTTGCTCTAGACTGACATTGCAAGACCAAATCACAAATGAGAATTAGTCTGTAACCTCATTTAATTTAATTTCAAACCTCCAGTTTGTTCAATACAGACATGATGGTAGCGTCAACAGAAAGTTCCACTTCAGCTGCAGCCACTGGTGACTACTCTGGAGAAGTGGGTGTACTATATTAGGCAGATGGATAGGACACGATATATATATATATATATATATATATATATACTTCTATGTATGTCAATAGTATTTTGGCTCATGTGATTATATTGTAAATCAAGGTGGATATAATCCATATACCTGCGTATATCCACTACAGCACAGACTGCAGCCATCTTGGTGGTTTTCGCTCCTCCACACACATCCAGAGCAAATAAAACACAACCTTGCAGATTTTGTCTGGTTCCAAGGCTAAGTTTGCTCAATTGTCATAGAAATACTATCTGAGGAAGGATGCAAAGTGTGGTTGAAAGATCTGGAAAAAGGAAGTAACGGAACAATATTATGCAATATTGTTATATTTTTATTCTCATATTCACAGAATATACCCACAACTCTAGTCGGCAAGTAGAGTGAAACAAAGGGCACTTGGGGCCCTAGTTAGTTAGTTCCAATATTTCCCCCACTATGACTACTTTGAGATTAATATGAATGAGAAAGTGATATAATCAGTCTTTGATAATAATTATGTACATCCCTAATTCACAACCAATTGATTTTTGATAAATGCTTATCCCATTATCCAATGTCATTTAAGCCATTTACCAGGTCAAATTAAAAAAAAGTTTTAAAGTATTTTCTAGATGTGGGACAAAGAAAACGATGTTCAGATATTACCCTGGGCTCTAATATCTGTATATATATGTATGTGTATGTTTTTACTGATCACACGATTCCAACCTAAATATGCCTCGCGCTTTTATTTTGAAACGTGTGGTTGGAGGCTGTTTGTACATCCGGTGTGACTCGACGCCTCTGAGCAGACAGCAGCACTGTGTTGTTTGCAGGGCTGTCGCAGTTCGATTCAGAACTCTTCCGTAATCAGCAGCGCTAAAGAAGGAAGTGCAGCCATGGCGCAGGGGCTCAAAGAAAGGTTTGACAAGTTCCTCCATGAAAAGAATTTCATGACAGACAGTTTGGCCAAAATCGAAGCAAGAACTGGCGTGAGCAGGACGTACATCGCTGTGGGTGAGTGGAACAAGGAGCGCGTGGCAGATACAGCTTCATGTACCTTTCGTCATAATCTCTTCTATTTCTTGTAATAAGCAGTGCAGTATTGTATGTTGAGTAACGTGGGCTACATGTGTGGAGAAAGAAGCGTGACGCACATCTGGTGTGATTTGTTCCAGCTGTCATCGCTGTCATCGCAGTTTACTTGGTCATCGGTTACGGAGCCTCCCTGCTGTGTAACCTCATCGGCTTCCTGTACCCGGCCTACATATCGTAAGTGTATTCATCTGAGAGCACTGCTATCAGGGAGGGGCCTGCAGCACCCTACCCCACACACACACACTCACACACACACACACGCACATACATACACACGCACACACTTACACACACGTACACACGAACACACGCATATATTCACACACACACGTATATACACGCGCATACACACGCACACTCACACTCACTCAAACGCATATACACACACTCACACTCACATATTAGTAGTATCAGTAGTAGTATCTGTAGTAGTAGTATCAGTAGTAGCAGCAGCAGTATATGTAGTAGTAGTAGTATCAGTAGTATCAGTAGTAGTAGTATCAGTAGT
>CALSBV010012170.1:3993598-4019112 GCA_943590825.1 Bovichtus diacanthus
CCAGAGCCAGCCTTTGCCGCCCAGGTCTGGTCCGTCGAGGTCCCCCAGCTTCACTGCCACCCGTCTGGCAATGTACCCGACCCCAACGGTTCTTCCTGCGGGTGGTAGGCCCACATGATGGAGAGGGGGGGGTGCCACGTTGCTTCTTCGGGCTATGCCCGGCCGGGCTCCGTGGCAAACCCGGCCACCAGGCGCTCGTTGACGGGCCCCCCTTCCAGGCCTGGCTCCAGACGGGGGCCCCGGGCTTCCTCCGGGCAGGGTCACCCCTCCTCTTTTTTGATTTTGCATTGGGGTACTTGAACCATTCTTTGTCTGGCCCCTCGCCTGAGACCAATTTGCCATGGGAGACCCTACCAGGAGCACTAGGCTCCCGACAACACAGCCCTCAGATTCATAGGAGCACCCAAACCCCTCCACCACAGTAAGGTGATGGTTCTCGGAGGGGGCGTCATAACGTTGCAAACACAAATGTTCTGAGAAATCAGTGCAACTTATCACATTCCAAGCAGATGGATCCTTGATGTTTTTGTTCAACAAATGCCAAGGAGCATTTCTGCAGTGCCTTTTTATAGGTTGACCGCGTTGCGACCCCTGTATCTCCCATTCAATTCAAACTAATGTCATGACACAGTGACATACAGCGAGTAAAAAAAAATCTAAAACATTATTTGCAGCGATATATTCGCGAGGCCTTTGCTTGTGATAGTGTCATGAAATCGTACTTGCCCTCCAAACACGTCTTGATTTCTGGCAGAATCAAAAACTTGACACTTTGTTGAAGAGAGTTGGTACGAGTGAGTACAGTGATTGATTTTAATGGCTTCATAAACAACTATATAAAACAGTTCATAAAAATTCATGCACTTTCAGTGTAAATTCATTTTGAAATATAGAGGAAATCTATGTACAACAGGGTGAACCGTAACAGTGACTTCATTCAGTTGGGTGGTTCACCACAAATATACTTGGCTGCATAGAAACATTGACATTATTGCCTACGTAGAAAAGAAAACTGAAAGGTAAAGAAAAAAAAAAAGTGTAAAAAGTTGAGTTTATTTAAGATCTAACAGGTGCTTCTATTGAAAGACAACTGCCTTTTTTCAAACTGTGATTTCAAAAGTCAGTTTCTTCCAACTTACTGAGAAGAACTAAGCACTAGTGAATAAAACTGAGTATCATTAAAGAACTTTCCCTTTACCAAAAGTTACATTCTGAAAGCATTATCATGAAAGAACTATTATACAGACACTCACTCGTAGAACGACAAAAAAGCCTGAGTTGATGGGGGAAAGTAGAGTCATAATAAATCCAAAAAGCCTGAGGAAAAAGACCACTGATTTACTATTTTACAAAAATTTACAACAGTATTACTGAAGGAAAAAACATGATACACCTCGCTCTCCAAAAAACAATCCAGGTTATTTTTTACAGCTAAGATATGTTATTAAATAATTCACGCCTGGTGGAAAAAAGAAAACCTGCTGAGGAAATGAGAAATGCTGTAAATGAGGTACTTCAGGTGGTGAGCCTGAGCCCAGACTGGATTCAACCAGACACCTTTACATCAATTTGTAAAGCGATTCACGCGACAACCGACTTCTCATCGAGTTAACACTTAAATAAGGTAGATAATCACATTAAGCATGATAGAGAGACAGAGACAGACAGACAAACATAGAGAACAGTCTTATACAGGATCCAGTGTCATTTGTTGGTGGGAATATGAGGCAGCTCTCAGGGTCAATTGTGTCAGTTTCCAGAGTTAAGAAAAGTTTATAAAAATAACAAAAAAAATTGCCGCATGCTGTTGAGCACAACGATGCAGCTTTAAACTCTTTAATACAAAAATATGCTTTGATTTTTTATTTAATTTTTTATCTGCTGCCTGGCGTTCCCGAGATGAGCTGCAGCTTCTGCTTGGAGATGACAGCCATGCTGAACTGACTGAATGCACAGTGCTTCAAACAGCTTCTGCTTGGAGTCCACAGTCCCTGTAAGGCATTTGCTGTGTTGCTGAGTCTATGGCTGCTACTAGCAGACCCAGGCAGCTCCTGTTATGTCTTGCGGCTGCTCCAGATCTGCTCTGGTGTGCTCTTGTGGTCTGATGAGTAGTCAAAAGGTGAGCGGTGTCCCATGGGTGAGCGCGAGTCGTAGGGCGAGCGCTGGTCTCGGGGAGAGCGGGGCCCACTAGCTGAGGCTCGCTGCTCTGTCTGCCAGTCCGAGTGGTAGCGGTAGGAGGAGCGGTGGTCCGAATGGGAATGGTCCTTCATGTCCAGCCGATGGTCTCTGCTGGAGCGGAACTCTTCCAGCTTCCTGTGCTTACCGTCATTGTAGTATCTGCACACACACAGAGCATCGGCATGACACAGATATTCTGCACCAACTTCAAGTACTCGGATATTTGAGTTTATAATGACCAAACATTTGAACCTTTTTTGCTGTATTTTGAATGACAGACTGAAAAAGGAGAGGAGTATCACTACCACCTAAATCACAACCCCCAGCCTAAATAACTTACCACAATACTGTTAACTGTTAAATTGATAAGACGCAAATTGTGACACAAGTAAATTGAAGTCTGTAAGTAATTCATAATGTATAATGAATTCCATTAAGAGTACACCACTTTGTGTAACGTGGATTAACTGAATAATAATAATAATAATATCATTTATCTATATACAATCTACCAATAACTGCAGATGTTTGGTTAAAAAACTGTTCCATGCGCAGGTCTGCACAGGCAGCAAATTTCATCCGTAATACCACATGTAGAGCAAAACCAGTATAACAAGTACGGTGTGCGTGCGTGTCTAAAGCCTGATATATCTGCTATATAATACACATCCATAGCCCCTTTTCGATCAAAACGTTCTCGTAACCAGAGGAACTAATCTCAGGAATTAAACTCTGAGCTAAAGTCCCTTTCACACATTCCTGTTTGTGTTTCCTCCACATCTGAAGAACTGAAGGTTAGGCAGATTAGACCCATGGAAAATTAAAAAGCTTAGTGGCGTTTTCACACATGAGAAAACAAAAGTCATGCTGTTGTTCTTTGTATTTACTGTAGTGTGACTCTGATGTTTGATGGAATGAATGAAAAGGAGACTGAACTCCAGATAACCTGTCTCCACTGTAGATGTTCTGCCAGGTGTTTGATGGTTATTTTCTTTCTGCTTTAGAACTTAACTGCCATGAAACAATCAGAAACGTTTTGTGTCATTCCTTCCTCCCTTTGTCCTCGACTGCCACTCACTCTAATTTCTCTCTAGCTTGCATGTGCTCTGTTTTTTTTTTTTTGTTGCATTCATTCAATTTCTCTCTGCCTTTTTAATTTTTTTAAAATTGATACAAGAGTACTTCCTTGTTTTATGAATGAGGTTGTACAAAACAGGGCTACAAACTCCGCCCCTAAAGTTTCTGAACCTTTCAAAAGCTATTGTATAAGAACTACATTTAGGATCTTGTGGAAACGACCTAAATGAGCCACACTCTTGTTTTTTTATACATAATCCCACATACATGGTCCTACCCCATAATACTCGCTAAAGCACTAAATGTGGACTCCCCCGTTGCTGGAAATATTACCCTAAAGGTGCATAATTTCCTCCTGATTGAGGAAAGCTTACAAAAAAATGACAGTGCCCAGCTGCTTGAGTAAAATTATTGAGCAATTTTAGAAAATTAAAATATATATATTTGTGAGGTGTTTTATGGTATTTGGTAGAAACCAACGGGCTTGTGGCTGAGAGCCACAGGTAGGGTAGACAAGCCAGAAAGTATTAAAAGTGACAGACTAACATTCTTTGGGTCATTTCATGGGATTTTTCGACAAGAACAACAACATAGAATAATGACAGCTTTATCATTTAAATGCAATATTATCAACAGGCTTGAATGTGGTAGGCTGACATCAGAGGGAGATGTGACCATAAAGTTTTTTGCAATTGTCCCTCACCTGTCCTGTCTGTCTCTGTCCCTGCTGTCTGGTCTGTAGTGGTCTCTGTCTCTATGGTCTTTGCCGTTGCTGAAGGAGGAGTACGGCCTTTTCCTGGACTCCCCTCCTGTGGACTTCCTGTGGGGCTCCGAGCTGTGTCTCTCCTTACTGCTGCTGCTCTCATGGTGTCGACCTGAGGGCTGATGCCTGTCTGAGCTGTAGCTGTCCCTGCTGCTTTCATCCTGGTGAGAGTTGTCCTTCAGCCTTTCAATATCTGAGGACAAATACCACAGTGATCAGTAAGCAGTGACAACTTGTTCACCTTATTCTCCATGTACAACAGAGGGAAGCAGACTGTACCTGCATGTTTGTAGCTGTGGGTGTTTATACTTCTAGTGTTCTGCTCCATTGCCTGAAGAAAGAATAATCCTCATTATGGATGGGGATGTCATACTTGAATCCAAATGCAGAATTATTACAGGTCCTTCACATACCTGGGCGTTCTCTTGTCGTTTCTTGATTGCATGCTTATACAGTTTATGTAGTTTCCTGGCATCAAACTCAGTGAATTTGGAAACAAATATCCACAGGTTTCTGTAAAAGACAAGCATATGAAGAATGATGCAAGTCTTATACCTCATTTAATCTGACAGTGACCCAGGTTAAATCTTGTGTTTGTGTACTAACTTTCTCCACTGTTTGATCTGGTCAGGATTTGAATACTCCTTCAGACACTCCGTGATGTGGTCTCCGATCTTTATGAGGCACTGTCTCGTATGTTCGAGCTGCTCACGCTCCGACAGCCCTTTCTCCGGTCTGTCCAGCTGTTTCAAGGCTGCTTTCACCGGCCGCATCCTCTCTTTACACTGCAACGTTCAAACCTCAGTCAACAACAGCAACTTTACTAAACCACTTTGATAGAACATCTGATCTTACTCATCAAAGTCAAATCAAATCTGTTTTGATGATGTTGCTATTCCATCAGTCAATGACACTAAATAAAACTATGAACATAGAACACATTTTCAGTTTTGCCATTGGCTGAACATTTAACAAAATATATTTTCTACCAGTGACACATACCACACTGAAGGTCCTCTGGTCCAGCTCCTCAGACTCCTCAGATACTGGCACATTGTCTCCACTTGCTGTTATGTGGACCGGCACATCAGAGGTCTTCTTTGTTCGTTCTCGTACCTCAGTCTTTACGTCATTCTGATGAAAAGGATTTGAGAATGAATTCCCAAACGAACCATCAATATTTACACTGACAGGATGATTATCTGTTCATTTAATAAATAAAGACTATGGTCTATAGTTGTAAAGGAAAACATCATATATAGAATTATTATTTCACCTTTTCTATGCTCTCCTCTTGTTTGTGTACCGCCTCCAGAGGCTTTGTTTCTTTCTTCTCTTTTGGCTCCTTTGTCTCTTTAATGTCCCAACATTCCTCCTTCTTCTCCTTTTTGCCTTCTTTTTTATTCTCTTTTTCTTTGACATCCCTCTCCCCCGATGAAGAAACTTCCTCCTGCTCAAGCTCCTCATCTTCGTCCTCGTCCTCGTCCTCCTCCTTCACCACCACCCGGTCTGCTCGGCCCCGTCTGCTCGGTGCCTTCACTGGCGTCACTTCCTGAAAGCACAAAATGCATCACACGTCAGCTCCAAGCTGAACACAGGAGACGTTCACTTCATGCTACAGCAAACAAAGCAGTGCAAGCGGCATCTAAATGTACCTTTTCCTCCTCAATTTCATCCTCATCATCTGACCTCTTGTCCGATGGGGGATCTGAGGACGTGCTCTTCAGTACCTCTTCTGTCTTAGTTGGCTTCAGAGTTTTGCTCTTTTTACTTCTTGGTTTCCTCTTCCGTGAATTTGCCTAAATACATACAAAGATGCATGGTAGATTCTGGTAGACATACATTTTCGTATATCAATATTAAAAAAAATGTAAATGACACCTAGTAGTTAGTGATGCAGAGGAAGACTTACTGTCCCCGCTTGTTTCTGTGCTTCTTTCTTGGCCAGGTCTTTGCTTAGCAACTTGATGAGGTAGTCTGCTCTGGTCTGAAGCTGTTTGGCCTGTGGCTTCTTGTCCGGGTCGTCTGGTAGGAGCTGATCAACAATGGACACGGGAAACATGGTCAGAAATGGCTGCACACGCCGACGACACCACACTTGCTTCTGTACTGAAAACATTCGGTCTACTTGTCTGGCCTGCCCAAATAAGCAGGTGGATATGGGAAAACTTTATGTATCGTACAATTCTGTAAACTAAAAGATAGAACTGCAGATAACTGCAAAAGCTGAGGCCTCGCGAAGAAAGTGATCCACAGTATATAGGGCATATAAGCACTATATACTGTGGATCACTTTCATATGCTATATTAATAGAAATATATTATGCCTGAACTGACCTTGTGTGTGAGATTGAGGTCCGGATCCATCTTGATCATCTCCCAGCTGCCGTAACCGTACTCATAGATTCCTATGAGGAGACTGGAGTCGTCCTCTTTACCCCACTCAATGTCAAAGTGTGCTGCCTTCGAATGGCATGGAATCATATACCTATTCAAATACACACAATTCAAATCTAGACATTTAAAAATATTTGGCCATGTCAACTTATTGTATATTACAGAGACCAATACAAAATAAACTGTGAAGCCCGATCCTGTCAAAGAGAAATCATGTAATGTATTTGGGAGTCTTACTTCTTTCTCTCCTCGGGGTCAGAAGGAATGGCCTTATGGAGCGGAGCCAGCTCTTCCTCGTGAGAGATGACAAGCTTAGCATTCACCTGGACTCCAGAGATCCTGAATGTAGGGCCCTTCACCTTTCCTCTTCTGCCTCCTGGTGATCAAACAAGTGGAAAACAACAAAGCAGTGTCACGCTATATTAGCCATTTAATCCTGCGAAAGACAGAAATGATTCACATTTGGGCACAATGTCAATGTACAATGTGTATTGTAAGCATGGCCCAACGGAATGTGTAGAGCCGCAGTTTATTTGCTCTCTAGAAAATTGCAACCTTGTGATGTGATCAGAGGACGATAAAATAATAAAAACAAAATAAAGCACAGAGAACTATTTATTCAAGTCATCTTGAAAAGGCCAAAAACATTCAAGCTTCTTCAATGTGACACATGTGACATATGTTTTATATCATTGTCAACTGAATATTTTAGGTTTGGACTGTTGTTTGGGCAAATAAGCTCTTTGAAGAGGTCAACTTTGGCTAACATTTTCCACAATTATTTGACATTTGATGGACTAAACTGATTAATCATAAAAAAATAATCCATGGATAATTTGTGTTTTTATGTTGTTTTTTTGCATTGCAGAAATTATTGCTAATAAAATGACATCATGTTGGCAATAATGTTGGTGACAATCTTATTTAAACAAAAAATAAATACCGTAATTTTCGGACTATAAGCCGCGCCTTTTTCCCCATTTTTCGACCCTGAGGCTTATATAACGGTGCGGCTAATCTATGGATTTTTACAGCTAACGGCCACTAGGGGAATTCCTAAATCTATGGATTTTACAGGTTACAGTCCACCGGAAGGCGAAAGTCCTCCGGAGGCCGGAAAAGAGCGCGCAAAAGTAAAAGTGGAACCGCGAGTGGTACGAGAGACAGAACGACAGCGAGACAGACGGACATTACGAGAGCGAGACAGTTTGCCTAAAAGATGAAGACGAGGATTAATGACTTTTCTGGTAGGCTGATTACCGTATATTTTAAGCAGCCGTGTTACTGCAACTTTAGGCTTACGCGCTTACTGTCGTGTCACAGGCACTTTATTTTGCACTTTTAAATAAACATTTAATTTAGCCATTGATATTGCCTCGTCAAGCGCTGTAAGCTTTGTTTTTTGTTATGGTACTACTGTAGGCTATAATGTAGATCAGTGGGTTTCAATCTTTTTCATGCCAAGGACCACTGCTGTAGATCACTGCCGGTACGTGCGCTGGGAGCGCACCGTTTAAGTTTGAAAATTGAAAAGTTTGTGTGTCTGAAACACTATGTGATACAGTACAGTTTACACAGCATAGTACATGTTCTGTAGCTACTATTGCACTAAATGGTAACACTTGAAAACGTTATGCAAATATGCAACTTGTTTGTTGAAATGTTAATAAATGAGAGCTTCCTCAAACAGCCGCCTCTTTCCCGACAATCCCCTCTGTGCACGAACCCTTACATATGGTAATTAAACATTAAAAAAACGGCGGCTTATAGTCCAGTGCGGCTTATATATGTACACATCATTCAAATTGGCTTCTGCGGCTTATAGTCAGGTGCGTCTTATAGTCCGAAAATTACGGTAAATAAAATCTTACGATAAGTCAATAATGTAATTATCATGACAGGCCTAGTGTAGAGCATAATTTAACACATTATATAAAATATGTCTTTGGTGTGTCTAACCTGAATGTAGGTTACGGGCTGTCCTCTGACACAATGAGATCAACAACCAAGCGATAGCAAATCGTTTAGATTCCAACAAGCAAGGAAGTTGTTTAATGCTTCGCTCCACTGGGAATCTACTTACAGCACAGATACAGAACAGCAATGATCTGCCCTGCCTGCTTTGGCATCATTGTTGTATTAACAAGAGTATGTCAATTAAGTTGCCGCACACGCACAGAGCTACAGCTTCACCAGAGACCTTCCTCACCAGATATAGCAAGCCTCATGTATTTATATGTTTGAACGCAGCGTGAGAGTCAGGATTAATATACAAAACTTTCTCATCTTGGGCTGATGGAATCTTGAATAGCTTTGGTTACCTGAAGTCTTCTCTGGTCCGCAGGGGTTCTCTCGTAGTGTTCTCACACAGCCGTTGTGAACCGTCTCTGCCAAGCGTTTCAGGTCATGTTCAGACTTATCCACAAGTTCGGCATCACGAGCAATAGCGTCCAACCTAAGTGACGACGACACGTGTTGAGCAGACTGTGTGGCGCGTTGTTTTGTTAATTATTGAAAACTATTTCAAAAATAAATCTGATATAACTTACCTTTCCAGTGGACCTCCAAATTTTTTGTAACTCTTGACAAACCTGTAAGCAGTTCACAGAGATGTTAAATGGAATATGTGGAGAAGTAGATAAATAGCCACACAGAGAGGTTGTTAATATAATCACCTCCGGATCTCAGCATCGCTGAAGCCCTTGATGTTTTCTCGTGGAATGGTCCGAGGACGTCCTCGTTTCTTTGGCCTTTTCCGGTCTGAGGGGGAGTCGCTGTCGGACCCAGAGTACCTTCTGTTCCTGCTCTGCCGGCCCTGACTGGCGTTAAAGCTGATCTGTTAACACAAACCAGGAATATTGTCTGGAAGTTTATTAAGAGCCCAAAAAATACACAATACCACTAAATAGCACACAAATGATAGTGAATTTTTCCCCAGAAAAAACCCTAAATCACAGGTCCTTATTATGTTTGGCACGACTGCTTGTGTACCTGTTTGGCACAATTCCTCATGCGGGGCAGCAGGTAGATTTCCTCCAGCTCCTTCTGTCTCTCCTCCTCCTCCATCCTCCTCCTCTGCTCCTCAGGAATGATGTCATCCCAACTCCGTTGACTACGCTCAGAGTCGATGTCTATATCCTCGTCATCCATCATGGAGAAGTTGGCCACCTGCACAGGTCAAGTCACAAACAACTGTAAATGTTAAATTTGCTGAAGAACAGAAAATCACAATTTTGGATATTGTACAAACAGTTTCTAAAACAAGAAAAATATTTTTTTATACCTTGAACTGAGACAGCAGTTCTTCTCCCACTGTGGAGGGTCCAGGGTCATTCTCTCTAGTCTCAGCTCTTTTCAGGATCTCGTCAATGTCCATTTCCTACAGAGAAGGAAAGGCCATGACGCTACTACAATATATTTCAGAGAAAAGATTATGTACATACATCATTTGGTATAGAACTACATACCTGAGGCTCCTGCTCCTCACCCTCTGGCTCTTTGAAAAGCTCCTCAGCACCAAACTTCAGGATGGAGGACAGCTCCTCCTTGTTGAATGGTGCTGAACTGTATGCAATAAAACAAACTCAATTGAGATAACAGCAAAGTGTAGCAGCAACTTGTGATGGGAGTAAAAACACTGAAGATGAAATCTGATATTTTTATTTTATTTTTTTTAAAGAGCTGCACTCGTCTGTCAATAACGAACAAGGTCAACAAGCAGAGAACTCTGAGGGACGTAGGCAAAAGGGGGAAGGGCAGGCAGGCGGTAGAATGCAGAGTGCAATGCTTGCCTGGAGGGAGCAGCACCAGTATGGAGGACAGTTTTCCCTGTAGTGTCCATCCTCTGAATGACAAGGTGGTCCAGCACCATTTTCTTCTTCGCCCTCTCAATGATTTCCTCCTCCACTGAGCCTTTTGTCACCAGACGGTAGATATTCACCTGCCAGTCCATAAACAAAAAAGTATACCGTGTAGCTCAATGGAATAGCATTTAAAACACATTCTGGCATGTGCATGATGATGAAGTAGATAATTAATGTCTACTTGGGAGTTGGGCTAGGAAGGCTAACCGTAGTGGTGAAATGTAATTAAGTACATTTACAGAAATACCACAATGGTACTTGTGTAATTGCTACTTCATACTTGTACTCTACAACATTTTAGTGGGAAATAGTGCATGTACTGTCGCAAAATACATGACAACAAAGAAAAGAGTCAACCTGGATGGAGGTTTATGACAGTTGTTGCTTACCTGTCTTTTCTGCCCGATCCTGTGGGCTCTGGCCTGGGCCTGCAGATCATTCTGGGGGTTCCAGTCCGAGTCAAAGATGACTACTGTGTCAGCTGATGCCAGATTGATACCCAGACCACCCGCACGCGTTGATAACAAGAAGCAGAAATCCTGGGCACACACATGGAGGTTCACGATATGTTACATTCCTAGTTCATTGAAATAAAGCCCAAAGGAGCACTATTTACTGTGTGCAGGGTGTAAAACTTACCTCTGAGCCCTCAGCATTAAAGTGATCCAACGCCTGCTTCCTCATCTCCCCTTTGATGGAGCCATCTAATCTCTACACAAATTTAACAAAATGTTTTATTTCATTTCATCTGTTCTGGTTAGCTGGAAGGGAAATTCCAGGAGAGCTTCTGTGGAACATCGTTGTGTATGTATGTAAAGCATGTGTGGTGGATGGTTATGTGACAAAAGTGTGTCGCTACCTGAAAGAGGAACTGCCGGCTCTTCAGGTATTCAGCCAGGATATCCAGCATCCGTACCATCTGGGAGAAGATGAGAACTCTGTGGCCTCGCTCCTTCAGACGCACCAGCAGTTTGTCCAACAGAACCAGCTTCCCACTGCTGCGGATCAGTTGCTGTGGGAGGAAAAGAGGGGCCATGTAATACTATGAAAATCAACATACACTCAACCGTGTTCATTTGGCACGCACGCATTTTTTCACAAGTTGGCAAGAGTTTAGGCAAACTTCACACTCAGTCGCTATCAGCTGGGGATGTGAGAGGAAAATCACACCACAGGAGCAAAAAGAGAGGAAGCAGCAGTGCTGGTCAGAGCGCCTGCAGTTAGTTTGGTAATCACCAGTTGGACATTGAACCTCGTCTGGGTTTCTGTGCCTGTGATGGAACAGTCCAAGTTCATTCATTGGCTGCCTTAAATTTACATGGCAGTCATTTTACAAACGTCTCCTCCATCCTTTCTTTGTAACCGAGTTCATTTACATCCCATGTACTTTTTGAATCATTTTCTGTTTTTTACTATCATTTAGCGTATTATGCTCACATGAAATGTAGTAATTAATTCCCTGTAAACATGATGCTAACATTATACGGCTAGAAAAAAAAATAAACAGACCTGTAAGGCTTCAGCTCTGTTGAGGAACTCGTTGTCCTCGGGGGGCTTGATGAGGTAACAGTGGTTACAACACTTCTTCAGCTCCATCATGACGTTCAGGAAGCCTGACGTGCTGCCTTTGGTACCTTTACTCAGAGCCTTGTAGTTCCTGGTCAGGATCCATCTGATCACAAACAGAAGACACAAACTATTACAATACTATTCTGTAAATTAGGCTCAAAATCTCTAGCAGTAAAACTAGATTAAGTAGGAATGTCCACTTCCATAATGACAAACTCTTCTCTGTATCACTAAAGCAGGAGGTGAACACAAATCAACTGACTGGCTGCGCTCAGAATGTTCCCATCATTTCAATAAGGCCTGCAGTGCAGAGAGACTTGCACCAGAACAGGCTTTTAACAGGCTTCCTGGTTCATATTTCATTCTCTCACCAGCAGCACGTCCACACCACAGACATGTTTTTGTCAGGGTGCTTTTGTCAGTATGAACACAGCCTTTACACCCCCCCAACTCAGCAAAAAGAAGCAGATGTTCATATCTTCATAATAAAAAACAGTTATGCATCGATGTGTTCTACACATGACTGCTTGCCATTCAGCACACACCAACACTTAAATTCACTAGTGGTTTACTTAAAAAGGTGCAAGAAAAAAATACGACAAGAAAGAAAAAATTATTTACACATTTTTGAAGTGAAGGGTTGTGTCAAGCTCTTACTTGTAATACTGTTTCTGGATAGCACTCATCTCCACTCGGAGGATCTGCTCCACTTTGGCAGGAAGAGATTTCTCCACATCCTTCTTGACTCGGCGCAGTAAAAAAGGTTCCAGCTCTTTGTGCAGACTGGTGTAGCCCGAGTCCCTGCCTTTACCATGTGCCTCCTCAAACAGCTCCCAAGAGTGAAACCTTGAGGAACAAAAAACATACAACACACATCAGTGGTGGTGCAGCGACACAGAGGAGAACATTCCTTAATTATTCCTCCTTTAAAGCAAATGTGACAAAAACTGATTACGTTTCATCATTCTCATAGGTTTGTTTATATCAAAAAGCTTTTCATGATATATTTCTATACCACTATATATTAGGATCGTTTTAATATGCCGTTCTATTGGATACAGAACAATTCAGTAAGGTAAAACTAGCCTTAATATAGCCTTTGGGCCACTAGCCTGCAGCGGAGATGAGGAGTGGGCTACTGAGGTCTGTAAGCTCACGTCTTTCTAACTCCACACCTCCAGATGTTCTTCAGCCCTTCAGAGACATTACCTCAAGTCATTGAAAAAGTGGATCAGTGTATCTCTATCAGAATCGGGGTGTTTTTTATTATCCGATTGCCAATAAAATAAATGTATTAAAAAATGTGCTACGGCTTTAAAGCAGCCGGCTTCTGTCTGTTGTCACCGCTGTAGTCTCACTCAATGTCCTGCCCACAGCACTATAAGCTACGGTCAAAGCTGCTGAAGTTGCAAAAATACCAGTTTTCACTGGCAACGTTTTGCAAAAAAATAAACAATAAAATAATATACAAAGGAAAATAGCAGTTATCTGTTATTTTTACAAGAACTGTATGGACAGTTTCAGAGTTCATAAATATGCAGCACAGGGACGAGACAGCAGACGTGTATAACGCAGACCTTCCAACCGCATTCAACCTGCGTTGGACCTGTTCATACGAGTCAGAGAATAGCACATGGTTAAAGATTTAAGAATAACAATTGAAATAGCCTACTTCTCTGGCATAATGAAGTGCAGCAGGGACCATAGCTCTTTCAGAGAGTTCTGCAGTGGCGTTCCTGTGATCAGAAGCCTGTGATTGGACTTGAAGTCCATCATAGTCTTGTAGAGGAGGGAGTCATCATTCTTCAGCCGGTGCGCCTCATCCACACCGATGAAGGCCCAGTTAACGTTGCCCAAAAATGACTGGAGATACACACGTCACAGGTTTTACATGTACAGATATTATTCTGCACAGCTTGAGAACTTTCATTTCATACGTGTCATAAATAGAAGGCAATCAAGTGATATACAACATGATATAGTGAGGTAGCTACTGACCTTGTCTTTAAGAAGAATCTCATATGTCGTGAGAAGGATGTTAAACTTCAGTCTCTTGCTATGAATGTGCATCCACTCATGTGTCCTTATCTATTAAAAAGGAAACATGTTGACAGCCATTAAGAAACTGTATGGATACAAGCCTTTGCAGCTTGTATCCATACAGCTTAACCTTCAATTACAGGAAAAGGTATTGGGAAATTGAATCAATATAGTTGTAGAAAGTGACCCCCCCCCCCTTTACTGTGTGCGTACATGAATAACAGGTGTTTGAACCACCATACCATGTTTCTGCTGCTGATGTCTCCCAGATAGACTACAAAATTCATCTGAGGGGCCCAGAGCTGGATTTCTCTCTGCCAGGAGGTTAGTGTAGAGAGAGGCACAACCAACAAGAAGGGTCCGTACAGTTGGTGATCATTGAACAGGTAGTTGAGGAAGGAGATGGTCTGGATGGTCTTCCCTAAACCCATCTCATCAGCAAGGATGCAACTGTTGCCTCTATGAATGAAGAAAAGCAGAGGAGAGACACAGCAAAAGCTCAGATTGTGCACCTGTTACACACTGCTGAGTGCTGGTGAATCATCATATGACAATGATAATGATAATTACAGAATGGACTTTTGGATGATGCAAGTTGAGAATTAAGAATTGCTTAAATCATACTTGCACCAGGAGTGGGCCATCCAATTCAAACTGTCCAACTGGTAGTCTCGGAGCTCGAGTCCATCACCTCCTATGTAAGTCGGCTGTTTCTTCATAGGCATAAACCTGGGTCTCTGTTTGAGCACCTACAGGAAAGAACAGCAGTTGGTGAAGCTAGACTAAATTCAGAACTCACTCTCCAAAAGGTGTTACACATGAGCAACATACTGCCACCAATAGAGACTTGGCAGTGCATTCATTACCTTGCAGTCTCTGGATGGAATGCTCTTGGACTGATTTCTGCTCATGTAGTCGTCGATGCATTTCTGGAACTTTTTGCCAATCAGAGCGCCATCTTCCCAGCTACATTCCGAGTACGATAAACCCTGCCACTTGCACAGGTAGTCTGGGTAACCAGCCGCCGACTTCTGGTTTGAATGTCCTACACAAAAAAAAGAATTCAGAGAATTTAGTTACACAAATCCAGTGGCACCGAATGTATTCAGAGAAAAATGCTTTATACAAACAAGTGAAAAGTGCACCTATGATTCGCTCTACAAGCTGGTACTGAGAGTGCAGGTCATCCATCAATTCTTCCTGACAATTGAAATACTCTATATCCTCTGGTGAAGCCGCCTTCAACCTGGGGAGAGGACAAAAAGCATTCGAAAATAAGCAATATTCTGTATTCCATTTCCAATCTGCGCCAAACCAGAGGGCACTAAATAACATGATTTAAATAAAAAATTAGCATGCATGTGACCAGATGACCAGTGTGAATCAGAGGCGACTACATAGTGGAAGGCGCTGACCACGCTGCATCCGAAGATGCCAACAAAATGGTCTCACCGAAATAAATGAGCACCCTGTTTAATTGCTCAGGAGACACTACAGATACAAATGTAAGTCAAATCTTAACAAATGAAGGTGGGCTGCTGGGGGCTATTCTGGAGTTACAAAGAGGTTTCATGGGGTCTGGTGGCATGAGCGTTATATCAGCGGCATCCACTGCCAGTCATTCTGAACACAGGTTCAACTGGATGACATTTTTTTTGATGCACATATGGCTATTTTGAGATGTTACATTACCAATTATTTAGGTATGTATGTTTGAGTTTAAATGAACAAAATCACTCAAGCTGGAGATAGTGACATTTAGGTTTTTAATGTCTTATTAGTATTATTTATTTTTTACTTGTATGCATAAAGATAGAAACGGTAACAGTTAGGTATGGGTTTAGCATGGGTAAGGCCATTGCATTGACCAGGAAGGATATCTGAGACTTTGATTATATTCTGTCTGTCATGTGATTGTCATCCTAATTTCCCTGAGTAGTCTTTCCTGCTGCTCGGTGATCAGTGGGATCAAGCCCTCACCATCTCTTTTTCTCCGTATCCTTCTTCTTGAAATTGTCCAGTTTCTTCATGCCCTTGACGTTCTGTAACTTGAGCGTCTCCTCTGTCTCCCAAGTGTTGTGGATATGGGCCCAGTTCTTCCACTTTATCAAATACTGGATGTCACCAGCCTCTTTGTTGGTATTGAAGTTGGTATTGGGGTCCCCGTCTGCTTCTATAGCGTATACAGTGGTTGTGCTTCCTGTTGCTGTTAGGAAAGAAATTAAGCAACACTGTGTCAAATATTGCTTTATTCATCCTTAGAAAGGAACTAAATTATTTGTTTCTGTTTTGAAGGTGAACAGTGAAGAGGAACAGGAAGTTCAAGATTAGTCACACCAGAGTTGTAAGCAGTCTTCCTGGTATCTCCGGACTTCTTCTAAAATAATGGTCTAATTCCCTCATTTCCCCTACAACTCTTAAAGCCCCTGGAAAGGCAAATCCATGATTGGCTCTTAGTTATGTAATTGGAACATAGCCAAGCTAATGCTAACTGTTCTGTGTAAGTAAATGGCAAATGATTAGCGCCATACTCAGGAAGGAATACTTAAATAAAAGAAAAACTGATTTGGGTGGTTTAACCTAGATTGTTAGTTTGTTGATTAGTCGAGCTTCCTAACCAAGTAAGGTTCATTCGATACATTTGGTAGCAAAACGTTTTAGTGATTAAAAATAAAAATGGTAACATTACTTGAGCTGAAAGGGAGCTGTCAATCAAGTGTGATCTGACCCGACCCCTCACAGTCCTGAGAAATGGTTTGAGCAGCCAAATTAGCCGTTTTTGAACTAGGTTTTCTCATAGTTCTCAGATTTGTGTGGATGACTGATCCGTACATGCATTTTGACTATTACAAGACACGTTTCCAGAAACTTTCAAATTTGATGACGGACCTATTTATAACGGCAGTTAAATAATCAGTCTGAGCACCGTGTTCCTCACCTCTTTTCCTTCCTATCCTGCTGTCCATCACTCTCTCCAGTGTCTCAAACTCATCTTCCTCGGGCTGTGGGACATCTTCACCGAGAACTTCAACCAGGTCGTCGGAATCAGTCTTCAGCTCCTCGTCCTCCTTGTAGCTGATGTTGACTGTGGCCTGCCGCCGTGGCCCCGCAGACACCACCTTTTTGTAGTTATCATCTTCGTCCTCAGAAGAAGAACACTTCTGGGATTTCTTCTTCTGGGTGCTGCTTTTCTTCCCATTCCGAAAATTCATCCTGAGACATGACAAAAATACATGGGCCAGGTTAAACCCACACCACTATTTGTATTCCTTTAAAAAGGGTCATTGGTCATATGATCAATATCTAAACAGCTGAGGTGAGTGACCACTACAAAGGGAAATAGTTAAGAGAACAATGTAATCCTGCGTACCCAGGCAGCCATTAAAGGGCAACTGTCCACTCACTTGGTTGGAGGCTTTCTGCTTTTGATTTTGTGACTAGGCTCATAGTCTGATGCCGTTTCGTCACTTTTCTCCTCCGCTGACGAGTCTGATCCAGAACCACTCCCAGATCCAGAGCCCGATCCAGAGTCAGAGGAGCCTGAATTTCTTCTCCTTTTGGATCCACTCGAGTCAGAACCATCGCTACTTGACGAGTCCTAGAAGAGAATATAATCAAAGACAAAAAGTTTATGTATAATCAGCGCCAATTCATTATGCACCTCCAATTACAGAGGTTACGGCTAGGTACACTATCGAACTCCATATTGTGTTGATTAGGTCCCAGTCGAGCAGCACAGAACAAGTGTATTGGGGATCAATTTTAAACAAACCTCATCGGATCCACTATTTGAGGAGCTTTGTCTCTGTTGCTGCTGCTGTTGTTGTTGTTGTTGTTGTTGTTGCTGCTGCTGCTGCTGCTGCTGCTGCTGTTGTTTCCTGAGCATAGCAGATCTTTGCACTGCTAGGATACTTGGGTTGGACTTCCAGAACTGCAATCAATGAGTGTATTGGAAGGTTAGCCAAAAATATGTAAACAAGTGCAAAAGCTTTCACATGACAGGAGTCGACCACTTTGTTAAACATCCAAAAAGGACTGTGTGCCACTAACATGTGTCAAACTGGGTCAACAGTCATACGATCTAAACTTTTGAGTATTGCAAGTCTACGTGTTTTAAACAGTTTCCTGCATTAGACGTAGTGTTGCTACAGAGATGCAAGGAAATGCTGAGTTAATTTTGTAAGACTGTTTTCACGCAGTGTTAAGCACTTTGATGCTGATTATTTAACAGCAGTTCTACAGTTAACACATCAATTTGATTTTTGAAGATCTTTTTTACAAGGGAAACCTGGTCAAGAATAGCAGTAACACAAAGATTCAACAGATGATCAGATAAAAACATTCATTCATTCTTGTTAAAATAATTAAATTTTCTCTAAATGTCAATTTTGAGTAGCAAATAGGAGCCCATCTTTGCTCATTTATTTGAAATCCCATTTCTTTACCTCAGCTCCATCAATGTTTGACTTATTTGGCGGTTCCATCTTCTCCTTGGATTTCTCTGTGTCAGAATCTGACGGGCTGCCAGAGTCTGAGCCACTTCCTGAGTCACTGCTCCCTGATTGGCTGCTGCTGCTGGAGGAGCTGGAACTGGAGCCTGAGACGGACCCTGATGCTGAGCCGGATCCAGAACCGGATTCATCATCAGAATTACTGTCACAATTAAAGAGAAAATAAAGTAAAGATAACACATATGTGTGCATTAGTAATTAATAGATAAATCATCCACAAAGTAAACCAGCATATGGGACATTTTTATACCTGTGCCAATCGAATACCTGGTACAAAAAAGAATAAACTTTTCTATACCTGTTTGGCCTTTATTAAACTTTATTAGCATCCATTCAGGCCTTGTGTATAATTAAACATGATGGCACATACACTAAATTGTTGCATGCTTGTAGCTTATTTATTTAGACGATACCATCACGTGTTTATTACAACTGGAGTGCCACAACAGAGGAAGGGATGTCCGGCATAAAAGTTTATTGTTGCACAACTTCTACCACAACGCAACACAATGTCATCTGGCAATGCAATGTGTTAGTCAATTATATATATATGTGCATGTGCAGATTTCAGTTGGATTACCTGGCATTGGGCTTCTACCACAGTTGAAATTACAATCATTAATATCCGAAGCTCATTAATGCTGCCATCAAAACTTTCCCGGTAAAATGTTGCCTCAATGCAGTACTACTGTGTGATGTAAACAACATACTTGTGCGGAACAACAACACGCTAAGCAACTGTGGCATACCATTAGACCATCAGTCTGTAACTTTAAAATTACACATTTCAAGGTAAACAAACAGAAGATGGCGGTTTCCCAGACACAGAAATGGCAGACAAGGTGCATGACAGTATTCTGCTCCAGTCTAATGTGTAAAAATAAGGCTCAGATACACAGTTACTATCATCAATATATTATCAGCGGACAGAAAAATAAAATAATTAAACCACTATCATCAAAACTACCCCGGTGTCCTTTTGTGAAAGATGATCAGTTTATTTACCTGGATTCTCCACTGCTGTTGCTTACACTTTCATCTTCACTGCGTCCAGCCATGTTGAAGCCCAATATATAGACTTCCCCCTGACAACCTGCAGTATTATGTTCCACGTGGTTAACCTGTCGAGAAGACACACATTAACAACATTAGAAATACTGTCAGGACTGTGCCTTCATCTTGTTTAAATTCGACACAACATGGCAAAATAACTCACTGCTGGTACAAATCCCCATGCTTAGAAAGTAAAAAGCATTTGCAGCTCAGTACACCATCCCTGACCAACTATAGCCCCATGCATCAAAGTTCAACCAATGGACTGTCCTTGTGGAACTGTCAATACACTTGCGCACGAGACATTTGTTGATGTGGTAATTCTGTATTTAAAAAAAAAAAAGTACTTTGTGATCTGCAGATTCGTTCTGAGGGAGGTTAACTGGCTCCGTAGCTCACCAAAACACTTATTGGTTCACGAATATACAGACACCAGAACAGACGGCTGCAGCTACATGCAACTGTTAACTAAGCTGCATTTGTTCTCTCACCGCAGAGGCCTATCAGGCCTGCGCAGCAGCGTGTTTTCACATCCACACAAAGCTCCGTTGGCACTTTTATGAACTAAATAACCACATTAACCGTAGTTAGGCCCAAACAACGTCCTTTAGTAAACTGACTTATGCTAACCTTGGTGTCATCTAGACGTAGTGTGGACAAAGTTTAGCTATGTTGCTAACTAGCTACTACCGGCTAATGACGCCAATATTAGCTATTGGCGGGGTACGTTGGCAGTAATGTATGCAGACACTGCCAACGCGCCGGCCAATATTTTAACTCCGAATTCCAACGGAGAACAATGTCCCGCGACAACGATCATATTACCACCGGCGGTTCTGGCAACTTCATTGCTACAGGATAATGACTGTCCCTTATGTATAACCAATTACTGTTTGCTAGCTCTCATCTGTTGTGCTAGTATTATGGTCCTCTGTGTTACACAATCATAACACTTGTAAAACATGAAAAGCAACGTTATTATTCCACAAGGTGTGCCGCAACCATGTGGGCTAAACGTTAAATGTCGTGCCATGTTTTTAATTTTACGTTAACATGTGTTCAATAAACATGGAGTGAGAGGGGGATGATAGTCCAGCGTTTACTAACGTTGCCAAGGAAAGTAGCGTAAGCTAACGTTATGAAGCACGAGGCTAGCACGGAAGCTAACAAAATGACAAAACTTTGCGCTAGTTCATCTTAGCAGGCAACTGCTGGAATGTTCACTTTCCAGTTATAGCCGATACTCAGCGTTAAACAGTCAACAATATTTAACTATGCAAATGAATGTGCAAGTAGTGGACCACAGTAGAGTACTAAATATATTTAGTATTCATTATTAAAACCACAAACCCAAATGAGCTAACCTAACTTCACCCTCTTCCATCTTGTTTTCATTCGCCGCTCACTTCTCGCGGCTTTTACCACATCAACATGCAACGTTAGCTTACTTTCTCACTGAACTATGGGATAAGTAATTCCACGCTGTATGTTACCTGGTGTTATTTTATGTTACCTGGCAAACTCCAATCAAATTGTTGTTTTAATCCGCCTTCCCACTTCAGAGGTCCTTTCTTCTTTTATTTAACTAGCGAGCTAGCGGCTGAGATAGCTAACGCTACCTTACGCTAGCTAGCTATCTCCCAGTTCGGGAGAGCAGCCCCGAACGATTCAGTTCGGTAGAACTGGTGCAGTGTTGGTTTTCCTCTCCCTCGAAAAAATCAAGTAAGTCCCCTTTCCCGATTTAGATGGAAGCAAAGTCTAGTGCTCGTTGGTCAACTGCGATTGTAGAAAACTGGCATTTCAATCCAGGGTCTTCCGACAACCGGCCTCCGCCATGACGCCGTAGGGTTCACTTCACTAGGAAACCCCGGACTGTGACGTAACGACGGTGCGCCTCACTACACTGCATCAGCAGCGAACATCTGGCAGCGAATAGTTAGACAAGAACTACTTCCAAATGGAATAATACACTCATGTGTTAACTTTAAACTCAACAATAGGGCTATGAAAATGGCTGCCTATTGGGATAATGCAGGAGGGCAGGTGAAAGGAGAATGGCGTATTTGAGTCCCAGGCCGTTGAATTTACTAAATGTTGAACGTGTGGCAAGTGAATCCATGAAGATCAGAGAGAATGGACTGAATTCAGGATCACGTCTCAGTGAGTCGGAAAACTTGCAACAGGAAAATATTCACATACCAGTTAGTGTGCAGTAAAAGATGACACTTTAAATGTAGATACGTTCAACGTTATGCCCGAATTTAACCAGGGATAATAATAGTAAATGTAACTATGCAAAAGACAAAAAAAAAAGGCCAAGGCTTAAGCCTATAGTCGATGCAGCAGATGAGTGCTTTAATAGAAGGTATTTAACTGTAGAAATGTTACATGAGATGTTAACGTCCAATGATAGCTTTTTTCAGTGTAATACAGCAGCATACTTCTACACTATATTTTGTTTTATACATCAACGTCTGTGATCTGTTGTCTTTTGAACATGATGATTTATGACTTGTCTGTCTTTATTGTTGCTGTCTTTGTCAAGCACTTTGGAACTTGGATTTTAAAAAGTGCTCTATAAATAATGATTATTATTATTATTACTATTATTGATATTATTATTATTATTATTATTATTATCATGTTTTTTCTCATTCTGCAAAGGAGTTCCATAAGCCATATTGCAAATGGTCAAGAATTTCAGAAAATATATAGAACAGTTAAATGATGAACCAGACATTATTTGCATCCTCATGTGGCTGCAACCACATGTGAAGTTTAATAGTGGGGGCTACCTGGACAAGCAGGATAGTGGTCAGTGAGGGGGATGCACAAAATACAGAAGGAATATCTCATGGTAGTGTATACATATTAATCACAATACTGATTTAGAAATAGTAGGTTGAACAAAGAAATAAAGTGATGCGGTGTGGTGATGTGTGTGCATTGTGGGGAGGGTGGACAGGTCTTGTGTGTTTAAAATGATGTGAAACCAAATGTGCAGTGCTTATCCAGCAGACTGTAATCAACAGCTGCACAGTAGTCAAACCCTACAGAAGAACTTTGTTAAAGTAAAATTAAACAGAAGAAATTAAGATTAGAAGGCAGCAAATGTTATATAGATGTAACATTTGAGCAAAGAAATGTGACTCTAGATGTACCTATTATCTATTCATAGGTTGAGAAGAGCCCTAAATAAGAGTCAACTGTTTGTGTCTGGAAAAGATTAAGTATGCAGGGTTATTGGAGCTGTATAAAAAGAAGCTGAAATTGTTCCTATCAAAACAAACAAACCCGGCCAGTCTAGATAATTATAGAGCTTTAGCTTTGAAATCACATACATGCATGACCATGGATTTATTCTTACCATGTCAGAGCGGGTTTTAAAAAGTACTCCAGAGCCGTTGATATGTCTGCAGTCTGACATGGTCGGACAAGTCTCTTTTTGCAGATGATAGGGCAATTTGGAAAAGAGGAATGGAATTTTTGAATAAATTGTACAGAAAGTCCAGTAAAGCCAAACGTTGACGTTTAAAACTGGTCTCTGATGGAAGGGTTTTAAATCATCTGTACAATCGAAGTAAGTGAAGATATTTTTTTGAAACTTTATGGTCAAAGATTAGGAACAATTTAAACTTTCACATTTTTAGGGAATGTGGTTTGATATGATGCTCACAAAATTCATATTGACAAAATAGAAGATAAATAAAAAGTCTTGAATATCACAAGATACTTGACGGACATGGCTTGGGGAGCCGATAGAATTGTTGATAATATTTATGTTCCTTTAATCAGGTCAGTTCTACATGGTTCTATTGTATGAAGATCAGCTACGTGCACATCCATTAAAAGGTTAGACAGAATTCAAGCATCACGGTTGTGTTGTGAGGCTGTCCAGTGAACCGCGCTGTCGCCACTTTAGGTGGAAGTTGGGGAAATACCTTTTTATTGAAGAAGGAAGCAATTTGTGGGAAAGTCTGTAGAGCAATACAGATTTACATTACGCAAAAGCTTATAAACATGTTTTGGGAAAGCAACACAATCAAAAAGAAAAGCTTTTGTTTTATTATTTTAGATATAACTAATCAACAACTAGGAATGAACAGTTGGAACATGAGTCGAAAGGTTTTAATTGCGAGACTTTTCCATATTTGATCAAATACATTCAAGCAGAAATGCATTATGCTTATGAGAGGTACAGAGATTATGTACATATATTTACTGATGGGTGTAAAAACTCTTATAACGGTAACAAACAAAAAAAATAATTAGTTCATTTTATGTTCCAGTGTTTCAAAGTTAAGGTGACAATGAAAACAGGTGACCAGATAGTATGTTCAGTTGAAATGATGGCAATTTAATATGCTTAACAGTGAATTGGGGGAATCAAACCCCTCCAAATTGTAATATGCCCAGACTGTAGTGCAGCCCTGGCATCTCAAACATACTTCTCCAAGGTGTAGACAGGTTATTCTACATGAAATACATCATGTAGACAATAAAACAGTAGCCCAATGTGCCACAAACTGAATAAAAGCAATTCAAGTAGAGTTGGCAATACCAATAAGAAAAGCCTAAACCAAATATTTTTCTCAAGACACAGTGGCAAAGTTTATAGGATGGACTTCTTAAAGGAAGGTATTTGTATCGGATGCAGCGATGATTGGATTGGGACAAACTAAACTAAATTAATCTGTACCCCTCGCCGGAAAGCCCAGTGTGTTCATTTTGCAAAACCAAGGCAGAAACTGATGGCATGGCCTATAGCAGCACTTATACACTCATTCAGCACAAACATACACATATAAAGTCACCAAACCTCCCATCATTTTAAGTTGCAATATATATATATATATATATATGTTATTTTTATTTTCATTTTACTGAGGACAATTTGAACTTTATTTGAATTCCACCTTGAAACTTGTATGGCAATCAGATTTGGATGCAGGCATGACTTTTGACGTTTGCATGTTTAAAAAACAAAATAATAATAATAATTTGTTTTAAAACTTATTAATAAGTTTTGTTGCGTTTTGTGCCTTTACCCCCAAAAAAAGTTTCATCTTGCCTGTCATTTTATGGTTGAATGGACATTTAAATTAAAATTGGAAACTTAAAACGTAACAATAAGCAATAAGTGAAAAAGGGAAGAAAATAAAAAGGGGGGGGGGGGGGGTTTATTCAGCCGCAGCACCATCTGCTGGTGATGCGTGTTCAACGCACGAACATTCATTTCAAATCTGACTCCTTTTTTTTAAATAATACATTTGATATTTACCTATTTTGACCACAGTGAATTTATAATTGATGGATAATCACACAAGTAATCTAGGCCCTGACTTTACATGGGGATTTGTTTGAGCGCGCATTATTGGTCGGCTCAATGACTTATTTACAGTTATGGACCAATAGGAAGTGCGCCAGGAATCCAGCCGCTCCGGACCGGAAGCACACATTCTGTATCTCTACACATCACTGCGGAGTGATGGCAGGATGCTACTGATGAGCCTCATCTCACTCGTCCCTCACACATGTTGCTAAAAGTTCCAGTCGACCTTACAGGCGACTAACAATGGGGTGACAGAGAGCGCCCGAGAAGGTGAGTATATGAAGGCCAATATCGATTCATTTATCCACAGCATGCCGTTTCATCCCGAGTGCGTCCGCCAGATATATCCGTCATTAAGCTGTACATGTGAAGCAGCAGCAGTCAGGGCTGATGGTGCTTCAGCAGAGAAATACAACGACACAGGAAATAATGAGATCCGCGTCCCATCAGCCTCCTCCTCCTCCTGCAGACATGTGTCGCAGGCCCACGTACGTAGGCTGTAGGAGCGTGTGGAAGCATTTCTGGGATGATTTTAATGGCGCAGGTCAATGAATATGAGCTTGAGTGTAACTCATAATGCAAATGTAAATATGGAGCAGAAGCCAGGCTCGGATGAGCCTGCAGGGGGCCGCAGGGACACATGGGAGTTGTCGACGCCTGCATTGAACTCCACACACAGAGCACACAGCAGACTGCACACAGCGAGCTTTTTTTTATATGTATATATATAT
>CALSBV010012170.1:4089112-4103377 GCA_943590825.1 Bovichtus diacanthus
GTCCTGGCCTGGGGCAGTGTCCTGCTTTGCTAAGGCTAATATTTTGTCAGTGCCTTTTATATTCACTTATAAATTATAATGTGTATTCAGTTCCCAAATTTCTACCTACCTGAGCCCACCAGCAGCCCTCTAGTGCCATCTCCTCATGCAGATACGGTTTTATTAGTGCAGGTTTCAGGATATCTGTCTTTGAAAAACACCTTCACCCCGATGCTCACAGTATGAACATTTTTGTGATTGATTTTCCAGAAAACATACAATAACCTACTACAGTAGGCCTATATGTTTATCACAATCTGAAACTGCATATGCAACAATAGAATTCATTTGAAGGAGGTTCACAGCTCTGATAATCTGTAACTTAGTGTTATCGAGTTATCAAGTTGTTATGAAGTTATGATTATTTCGGGGATTGCTCGTGGGTCGGTGCACTTTTGGCATTTCATGGCTCCGATGATTCAGGCTGTCATTTGTGTGAAAGGGATAAAGAGTGGAAACCTGATTTTCATTGTCACTAACATGGTCTGATTGCAGCTGTTCTCACACCGTGGCAGATCAGCATGTAGGCTTTCTCGAAAAGCCAAAAATGTATTTGGTCTAACAGACGCATTTCTGGCAACAATATCAGTGGAGATCACTGACTTTATTCTTGGTAGAAAAGTAACAAAGATGAGAAAATCATAAAGAGCATCTTTTAATCAGTTAAAGGTACAGTACACAGTCGCACACTAAACAAGCTCCCCGGATGTTGATAGAAGAAGAAGGTGTGTGTGTGTGTGTGTGTGTGTGTGTGTGTGTGTGTGTGTGTGTGTGTGTTTTGTTCTACCCCTTAACACTGAAAACATTCAAAAATACTATACTGATTTATCTGACTTTATCATTTTACACTTTTATTTATTTGACTCACTTGAATGTTTTGCTCTTTTTTTTGCCATTTTGCTTTTTCACATACCTCACACAGAATTTAAATTGACCTTGGTGTGTCAACATTCATTGATTGAATTGGGCCATTAGTAGGGAAACATATTTAGCAGTTTTGATTTGACTATTTAGTGCAATGTACAATGTTTAATATCAGCAATGCTGTTGATATTTACTGCATATATTCATCATTTTGGACATGCATGATGACATACATCAGTGTAGCAATTGTCCAAAACTGTCTGTAAAGTAAAAGTGTGAGCGCAATAAAGCATGAACAGCCAAACTGATCTTATTTGTCATTTGTCCATTTTGATTTTGTCATACTGATTATCTCTTTGTTTTAGTCTCCTTTCATGAAATGTTTTATAAGCCCTGACAGGCCTATGACATTACTGTCTTTTTGTCACCTGTACAACTTGTGTGTTCTGTGCATTGACACGTTTTATGTTTGCAAGGAAACGGATGAGTTATGTACACTGGCTGTATGGGGAACAAACTAGTGTAGCTGTAGGGTTCATCTCTGCTCTCGAAAGTGAAAGGACTGAAAAGGGGAATTGCTAACCAACTTAAAGTTATTCCTTCAAATGCTAATACACAAATGATTTAGGCCTCTTTCAAATCAAGTTTGACAAGTTAGATGAATCTCTTTGCATTCCCTCTGCAGCTGTTCTGCTCTGTCAAAGTGTGCTTACATTTACTTCATCTCATATAAATATTTCACCAATAATTGGCTATGGGTGGGTCCATATATTTTTAGAGGAGGCATTTTGACTTGTCATAGCAGGAAAAAAGTTGGAACTGATGCCATTAATGATGGCTCTGTATCCTTCAGGTGAGTCGGTAAAGGTCGAGGCCACCATGTCCTGCAGGGTCACGCACGTCTACCTCAGTATGCTGCTCTGTGTCTTACTAAGAATAACATTGATGCAGGTTATATTGCTTATTGCTTACTGTGGTTATATTTGCAGAAAGAAAGACAACAAAAAAAAACCCCCATGACAATAAATATCTGGTCTGACTATAAAGTCAGATAGTAAGTGCAGTGACTACATTACATTACATTACTAACAGGGTTTGTTTTTGGTGCTTTCTGGAAAGCTGAGCCGTGATACTGAGCTTCTCTGCTCATGTCACGCTAAATGCATGTCTACATGACAGGTATGCTGGTAAAACTGACAATTCTCCCAGAGGTAGTGTGTTGCTTTACAGATTTTAATAAGATTCTCGGTAAAATTATTTCTATACAAGTCAAAATTATCCATCAAAACTAACTAACACCAGCACCGTGGTTCTCAGAGGTTTATCGATTGAAGAACGTTTTCAGCGAAAGTTCTGTTCTTCCACAAGGTGGAGCCATATGGAGTCAAGTTAAGGGGTAACTGTAATCTTCCCATAGTTTTGGTAATTGGTAAAGGTTTGGAATATCGAAATGGAATCTTAAAAAAAAAAAAAAAAGAATCCCTTAAATTTTTGCTGAAAGTAAAGCAGTCGAGATGGATTTATGTGAGCTTGGTGGGACTCCAGGGGTCATCAAAATCATTACATTTCAAATACTTAGTTACTTAGTTGTAGTTGATACATCTAAATCAGTAAGTGTGACACTATTCTGATTTTTTTTTATGGTAATTGTGACCCTTGAAGGCCACATTTCACTTGAGGTAAGAACATCTGAGGAAGGGAAGACACTTCACTTCCTTCAGTGGGAAGAGAAGTGAGTGGCAAGGCTGCAGTACGAAGACCACAAGGTGTAAAGTAGACATCATATGGGGAGATTTTCCATTCCTCGGTGCATGAACTCCAAACAAACCTCACCTTGAAGATGAACTAGAATCTGTCTGCAGCCTATGTCGCTTGAAATGTCAGTGTTGCACAATCTCTTCCTTGCTGTGTGGCAGATAGTTTCACGTTTATTTAATGTATATAGCACTTTAAAAAGCAAACAGCTCATGCACCAAAGGGGGTCGCAAAGACAGACATTGACATATATATATGAGGGTATAAAAATACAAATGGATAAAGCAAAAACATTTTTCAAACACATCAGATAAAAACAGAAAGACAGGTGACACTCAATTAACAGCCAGAGAATGAACATGGGTCCTCCTGCGCTGCTTTTCTCTTTTACTCTGACACTGTGATGCACATGGCTGTGGAATGATCAAGAAAATTACATTTGCCTAAAAAGTTGTTCGATTTTTTATTATTGACTTAAAATGCAATTGTAGAGATTAATAAGTGACTGAAACATGGAGGTTTTTCCTCATATTCATGTGTTTTGCTGTCAGCTCAAAAAAATTGGGTTAATGCAAGCGATACAGAGGTAATCTTTTTCATATATGATCACATTATCATGTTGTATATTTAGTACACACGGCATCTATTGCACGTCCCTTCTCAGTTGCTCTCCCTGAGGTTTCTTCCATTCTATATTTATTTAAATAGCAGCAGACATCTACAAAATGAATGGCTCACTAAATATGCAAAATGCGTCTTGAAAAAACTAAAAATGTAATTGCAGGAGATACACAAGGTTACACACACGTGGATTTAAGAAGTACGTGTATATATATATATATATATATATATAAGAAACGGCAGACAAGAATAAGAATTGTGCAAGACAAGATCACACCAGTGACGCAAATACAAATGCTGCTGAGGTGTAGTCAGAGTACAGAGTAAGAGTACAGAGTAAGAGTACAGAGTAAAGAGTAAGAGTAAGAGTACAGAGTAAAGAGTAAGAGTACATAGTACAGAGTAAGAGTCAGAGTACAGAGTATAGAGTCAGAGTACAGAGTATAGAGTAAGAGTACAGAGTCAGAGTAAGAGTACATAGTACAGAGTCAGAGTACATAGTACATAGTACATAGTACAGAGTCAGAGTACAGAGGACAGAGTAAGAGTAAAGAGTAAGAGTACATAGTACAGAGTAAAGAGTAAGAGGACAGAGTCAGAGTAAGAGTAAAGAGTAAGAGTACATAGTACAGAGTAAAGAGTAAGAGGACAGAGTCAGAGTAAGAGTAAAGAGTAAGAGTACATAGTAAGAGCAGGGTTTACTGAAACTCTTTCACTCTCAAGGTTTTAAACTCCTATTTGCCATCTCTCCTGCTGTAGTTACAGGGAATGCATTTTACATTTACATTAAGAAAATACCGTTTAAAATAGAATTTTTTTATCGTATATGAAAAAGGTGGTCAATAAAAAAACTTCCCGGTGTCTCCAAAAAAAATATATATATATATTAGCGTGAGCATCAGGCAGGACCAGAGAACAGGCGCAGCCGTGATTCATGATCCAGAAAGTCAATTTTAAGACATAATACCAATCATCAGAAGGCTTGGGCGGTGTGTGCATTTACTGACGGTATGCTGTGAGTGAAACACACCACAGCCAGCTGGCACTTCCTGATTGTGAAACATGTTCTGCTTACACACACACACACAGACACATTTAACATGAGTATTTCCATTTATGTGTTACTTTATACATTTACTTATTTTAGAGGTAATTATTGTACTTTTTACTATGTTTACCTGACAGCTACTGTATTGTTGGTATTTACTTTTTATTCACCTCTCTGATTAAAAGGATATGAAAAGCTTCTATGATGTTTTGCCGATTAAACTGCCCAGCAATATATAAAGTATTTAAAAAAGGCACCACAATGACCATAGAAATGCTGCTTATTAATGCATCAGAAAGAATAATAATCAGTAATATAAATCAAATAATATAACACTGCGAATATGAACACACTGAATGGGGCCATTCTGCATGAGAAGTACTTTTATTGTTTTATACTTTAATACATTTTGCTGTTAATGATTTTACTTAATGAAGTTGAATGCATGACTATTACCTGTAATAATGTATATTTAAAATATTCTACCACTGAACAAAACACTTATTACATTAAGTAATAATCTTAGTACAGCAAGAGCAGAAAGAAGAACAACACAAAGACATCTTACATTTAGTTGTTGGCCTAAAATTAAATGAATTGCCACAAACAATGACATATTATCAGATAATTTTTCAACAACATATATATTTTTCAATCCATTTAATAACGTAATAAATTGCATAATTATTGTATCAATAAATGAAATTTTTAATTTTATCATTTATAATTATAATGGTCAGAATTAGCTTAGTCCAAGTGCACCATTTTTTTTATGTAACAACAATTACCAAAACATCATACATCATACATATACATATACATAATATTCAGTAATATTCATATAAGATGTAACGTATGGTAAGTGCGATTTCAAACACAATTTGTCTGCATAGTAAAACAGAATAATTTTTATACATCACTGCATGATGTAGTTCAAAACACACAAATATAAAATATGAAACCTAATCATAAGTCATGAATAAAAATAGCAATTTAATCCTAAAAATTCATTACACAGATTATTGCAGTATTACAATTTCTGACACCATAACTTACTCAAATAGACATAAATATAATGAAACAGAAAAAAACCGAATGAATTATATTTAACTTTAGTTAATTATGAAGTTCTATTGAACACTCACATTATATGTTATATTACAGGTCAGAACTTTAAGACACAAAAAAGCTAAAAAAACAAAAAAAATAAATTAAACAAAGTCCAATTACTAGCTTCTTTTTTAAAAAGGTTTTTAACGGCATCTTCCTTAGCAGATGTTTGTTCTCCATTCTTCTCCTAAAGATATGTTTTTGTCCAACTACAGTAATGTTTCAAAGGTCAACAATGGAGTTTCCCCTCGACAAAAATATGTTTAAGAACATATGGTGAAAGACATCCAAGTGACTAGGCGACGTCGCTGTTACTTTTGTCATTGCAGTTGTCACATCATTTCCTGCACACAGCAGTCAGTCAGTTGGTCAGTGTTCAGATAAAAAAAAAAAAAAAGGAAGTAAAAGAAGTCGTTGAAATGAGGAAGCTTCAGCGCTCCACCACCATCACTATGTCTCACTAGACAGACTGTTAATGTGGTCCAGCTGGAAAACACAAAGATCAACTGTGAGGACTTGACTGTTTCCATGTGGTTCGTCAGCACATTTATTGTTTGTCAGGCTAAATTTAAGATGATCTGTTTCTCACATGTTCAGACTGCTGGCAGCTGATATGCTGGAGGACTGAAAGGACCGAACTACAGGAGAATCAACAGTCTGGAACTACGTCACCTCATTGTATACAGTAAGTGCAGTATCCGTGTTTCCTTTTTCTATCTACTTAACATAGACTTTTTGGACACAGTTAATTGTTTTTAAATACTTCTTACTGCACGTATGGCTTCCCAAGTCATTCTCTCACTTTGCTGATTTACCCCCCAAAAAGAGGGGTTGGATCTATCCACTGTCTTTATTCTCGCCTTTATTTCAGGAAATTAATTATTATCTTAACTTAAAATTAAAAAACAAACAAAACATAGGCTATCACAGGATATAACCATTTCACGTGTTTCCAAGACAAGAACCTTTTATTAACGAACCCCACTGATACAGCTTTCTTTCAAATTAAATGAATATTTTAGGACGTAGGATGTAACGCTCAGACAGCAAGGAACCACTTTTATTTTCATGAGTAAAACTTCCATTTGCCCAGGTCTTTATCAGAGGACAATACTGCCGTACTGTACTGAAGTCCAATTTTTGGAACTTTACTTTAGTATTTCCTATTCTGCTACTTAACACATCTGCTGTACATGTCAGAGGGAAATATTGGACTGTTTACTCCACTACAATTGTTTTTAACAGCTGTCGTTACTTTGCAGATTATGATCTAACTTTAAAACACATGAGAAGCTTATCAGACGCAATGCATTTTTAAAGATTGATCCAGGGTTTCCTTACAGAAAAGTCTTGTTTCATTTGAGATGTCTATGAGTTGTTAGCAGTTCCCTTCTCAAGCTATGAGATGGATTCGTGTAAATAACTGTTGAAACCAAAAGAGATAATGGTAAGCATTATTTCAATATTCTATTGTATTGTCAGCATGTTGTCTTCGCTCTCACGACTCCTCAGATCTCTGTTGCGACACCTTCAGAGGGGTGGGCACGAGGAAAGCCTGCACACTGCAAGGCCCCCAAGTAAATCATTAATTTTCTCTTTATGGCACGGCAACGTTTCGATCTGTCAGATCCTCTTCAGGCACAACGTGCAGACATCCATTGTACCATGTCAAATATTTATTTATTTTTTTTTTTTTGTTTTTTGCATCTAATTCAGTTTTTTCCTGGATGTTCGCACACTTGCTCCCTGTGCTCACAAAACACTGAATAAAACGACACAACTGGATACAAAGTAGTTCAAACTCGCTCCACCGCGAGCAGCTACAATATGAATCATATTTTGATGTGATATTTAACAATATATCTTTACAGGGGCTATTATTCTTCAGAAGAAGTACATTTAGCAAGTACAATACAGCTGTACTTTTACTTCAGTAGGATTCTAAATGCCTGGCTCTGACTTGTAATGGATTATTTGTACATTGTGTTTGTGTTTTTTGACTTAAGTTAAGGAGCTGAGTACTTCTTCCACCACTGGTCTTTACAGTACATGAAGGGACTGGTACACTGGCGGATTTGGTCCAGTCATCAGTATATTTTCATGTGTGTGTTGAGATGCAGAGAACTTGATCACAGGATCAGATAGCGAGATAGATGGACTCAAAAAAAGTTGTTACTCAGCGTTGGTCAATTTTCTCCCTGAAAGCAGCTGCTACAAAATCATTATAGCCTCACAAAAATATACTGTATTTGTGAGACAGAGAGTGAGACAGACAGTGAGACAGACAGTGGGGGTAGATAACATATAATATGTAATATGGACGGTATATTAAAGTAAAGTATAGTATGATATAATGTAATTTAACATAATATAGTAATAATAAATATTTATTATAGTATTTTATTATATTTAAGAAGATATATCAAATGTATAACAAAGCATATAAATCAGTCCAACAGAGACAATGAAGATGGAGACAGACCGTCTGTGGTTTCCACTGCTCTTGTATCACCTAAATTAAATAATTTTCAGATACAACGTGATAGTAGGCCTGAGGGTTCTTCCAGCCTTAAAAAAGTCAATTTAATCCATCAATCTACAAACACACTATGTTTTCAGTGATTAACTGATGATTAGTTGGTCTGCGATGTCATCATGTTCCTGTCTGAACCTTTTCATTGTACACTGGTGTGCAGAGAGGTAACATGAGTGATGCATGCACCACCTGTCCCCGGTGCAATGGACTGAAGGCTTGGAGGACTCGTCCTGTTGGAACTCAATACTTTGTGTTTCGTTCTTTAGGCTACATTTTACTGATCACAAATCTGTTTTTTGTAACTGTTGTTTTTTTGTTGTAAATTAATCTTGATTGTTATTTGGTTTTACTTCTTATTTTTAGGGTGAATTGCATCCTGTGGCTGAACTTTGTTAGGGGACTTCCTTAAGGGAGCCACCACCCAGAAGCCAACATGGTTGACACCGTGAATGCATTGCCATTCTTCTATGGCAATATCACCAGGGAGGAGGCGGAAGAATACCTGCAGCAGTCAGGGATGACCAACGGCTTATACCTGCTACGGCAAAGCCGAAACTATCTTGGAGGCTTTGCACTGTCTGTGCTGCATTCAGGCCGCTCCTACCACTACACCATTGAAAGAGAACCCAATGAAACGTATGCTATCGCTGGTGGTAAGAGCCACAGGACCCCTGTGGATGTGATTGACTACCACTCCCAGGAGATGGATGGCCTTGTGTGTCTGCTGAAGAAGCCTTGCAACAGGCCCAAGAACATGCAGCCAAAGGTGGGGCCATTTGAGGACCTGAAGGAAAAGCTGATCCGGGAGTATATAAAGCAGACATGGAATCTGCAGGTTAGTTTCAACTCTTTCCTGTAAGTAGAAGGTCGATCAGAATATCAAGAATGTGAATATGGATGTTTGCAGCGTGCAATTTGGGTAATCAGTTTATTTGTTGTGTTTCTTGACCTTTCTGACTTCTTTTTTTAGCAAAGCCACCGTGGTGAATACAATGTCATCATTAAGAGTGTGAAATATTTGGTGATGAAAACAATTTGCTTTGACTTAGTTTGTAAGCTGAACGCTTCATGGACCTTGTGATCATTTAGTTTTTTGTCAACCTGCTATTTCCAAAGTTAACAGATGTGTTAACTTTGGTGCTAGATGTGTTATCACCTCTGAGGCTTGCGATATACTTGTTTTTTACCGACACGTACGCGGCTATAACGCAGTGTACACACACATGATACAGATGGCAACAGTTGAGGAGGTTACTATCATTGTATTGTTGAGAACAGGACAGAAAAAGCTTGGCCTGCGTATTCTTCTAAGTATGTTATGTTTTCTCTCGTGTGTGTGTGTGCAGGGAGCAGCTCTGGAGCAGGCCATCATCAGCCAGAGGCCTCAGTTGGAGAAGCTCATCTCCACCACTGCGCATGAAAAGATGCCCTGGTTCCATGGATCAATAACACGAGAAGACTCTGAGCCCAGGCTGCAAAATGACTCCCGGAAAAATGGAAAATTCCTGTAAGTATTTTTACAAGTGTCTTTGTATTGCTTTTGGTGGTGTTTATAGTAAATAGTGTGAAATTAATTGTATCAAATTCAGATCCACTGTTATGATCCAGGTACCAATTAAAATCTCAGCAAACCATTTCAAACCTTTAATCATAACTGAACCACCTCGAACCTAAAACAATCTCTTCAGCGGCTGGATTACTACATGGCCTGGGATCATATATGCAAAGCCTTCTTAGCCATCACTTTAACCAAGACAAAAACATGACATGGCCATTGACTAGATTAATTATTGTTACACTTCACAGATAAGAGGAAGCTTTTATTGTGTATTTTTTACATTTATATTGTATTTCCTTTTTTTCCCTTTCTTTTTCTATGAATTTATATTTAATTCATCATATTAAATGTTTAGAATAAGTCTTTTGCTATTTGATCAAAGCAAGTGCGTTTTGCAGTTGAGGCTTTGGTTGAGGGGTCTCGTATGAAGAAACGCACACGCACACACACACACACACACACAAACACACGCACGCACACACACACACACACACACACACACACACACACACACACACACACACACACACACACACATAAACTGTGGTTTCCGCTCTGACAGTTTGCAAAGGACTTCCTGAAGTAGCCAAACAAGCAGGGTGAGATGTGACTTTGTCCCTTTTCTCACAAAGCATAGAAAGAAACGCGTTTCCACTCAAACACAGTCTCATGTTGTGATTATAGCTTTAAAGGGATTTTATGAGACACTGGATCCATGACTAGAATATTTGTTAATTACAAAGTTTAGACTCTGACTTCCAAGAGTGGCCAACAACAGCGAACAAAACTAACTAGTTAGTTATTAATATTGACAAACAGGCCATCCATTCATGTTCCTGTTTTGTGTCTGGAACTGGGCTTCTCTTTATTATGTCATGTAATAATGTTTGAACATAGATAAACCAATTTATCAACCAACATGGTGCAGCTGATATACTGTGTGTGTTAAATACTACTGCAAATATCAAAAAAGTAAAATAATATAAATAATATTTGTTTCAAAAAGAGATTTCAAAGTTCTCTATAGGTGCATATGAAGATTTTAATATGCCAAGACAAAAAAAAAAAAAAGGGATCCAAAAAAAACAAGGCAGGCGTTAGTAAATAAAACCAGGTAATTGAAAAGTACAGTAGAATAAAATGAAATAACACAGCTGTTAAATTAAAGCTTGAGAAGGTTATTTTATTTTCTTACACTAAACTCACAGCAAAAATTTATTAATTAATCAAAATTTTAAAAAAGTATGTGAAATTGCTTTTATTTATTTAATTAACTGTTCAAAATAATTTTTCAAAGGTCTGGAAACCTACACTGCTGTTGGAGATACACAAAACTTCCCTTTTCAAAACTATTACTCAATTAATAGCTGTTGCCTCGAGACAGGTCTTTAGAACAAAACTATCAAAACCAGTGTCATTTATGAATGCAAAGTTTCTGGAAGCAGCAAATTCCTACAAATACTGAGGACAATATGACCAGTGTTCTCAGCAGGAGCTATAGCCCGGACTGCAAGCTATGACCCCGGATCTGTACTGTACAGAGCAAACTCTGAAGCAGGGCGATGTGATCTGCTTTCTATCCGTCATCCTGAGGAAGAAAGGTTGTTTTATGACTTGAAACTGTGTGCCAGGATTGACATAATCGAAGTGCAACGCATGTAGGACATTTAAAAAAAGTAACGCATTTATCTGGCTTTTTGAATTCCCCCCAGTCAGAGCAGAGTTTCTGTCACAAATAGCATCAAAGGCGTGTGAGGTTCATTTACGGCAAAGACTGTTTGCAGAGTAGAGAGGAACTGCGGACGACCAAAGAGACTTCTAAATCGTCACACTGTGCTGGTTAAACGTTATGTCAGAAATACAGAAGTGCACATTTCGTCTGATTCGCATGCACGTGTTTGCCACCTAAAAATTCCATTTTGTATGTGACTGCATTTCACCTGTGATAAACCGCATGTGGATTTATTACATGGAATATGTGTTTTTACAAGTCACGTCTTACATTTCACGTGTAAAATATCTCAAAACCATTGTGTTCTTATAATGGGAATTTATCAGTATTATTATTGCTTTAAATCATATTTTCCTGTGAATTAATGTACGCCTGCTTTATACTGTACGTTTCCCACTGTACACAGCTCTCCGGCCTTGCCTTGGTAAAACTGTTGACATTTGCATTCACACATTAAAAATAAAACTCTAACGTTAGTCGATCAGCAAAATTAAAAATAAATATTTCATGAGGAAACACTGTATGTCTGAACGTTACAGTTTTTTGTCACAAAATCTCACACAGAAATGCACATTTTCACTAAAACAAGTACGATGTGTTTTAGTTTGGTTTGAACATTTCAATATACTGTATTTATTTAATGTTTAAAATCTGCTCTTGCAGCAGGCTGCGGCCAATAATGTCTACATGGTATGAGCAAATAAATGTAATTCCTACCAATATGAGAAAGAGCTGTTATTGAGTCAGTCTCTTTAAAGTTTTGAAGGTGAAGTATCCCAAAACCAAAGTTTCATAAAGGTGCATCCACTACAAAGAGAGCAGTTCAGAGTTGAAGTCAAAGAGGCACAAGAGACACTTATTACAAGTCTACCAGACACACTCCTCTATTCATGATAACCTCATTGTATTTCCTGTATGGTTTATACTGATACAACTGTAATAGATGAGTCTATACTATATTTGTTGGCTGTATATTTCTGTATAAAGGAAGAGTATAAACGCCACGTGCAATATTCACTAATTGTTCTCCTTCCTGTGAGCGCAGGATTCGACAGAGGGATGCGAATGGATCCTACGCTCTGTGTTTACTGCATGAAGGACAAGTCATGCATTATCGCATCGATAGGGACAGGACTGGCAAGCTCTCCATCCCAGACGGCAAGAAGTTTGACACCCTGTGGCAGGTAAACGACGGCTTTCATATTTCTGGATATTTTCAAGTTGATCTTAAACCATGACCCTAAAGATTAGGTTTAGGCTCCAGCTGTCTCCAGCTGCGTGTTTCTCAGTGACTGCGACCCATTTCATTATACATTTGCGCCGGCGACAGCTACACTGTGTATGGTCCGTGGATGTGAACTGCAACTTGACCGGCTGGCTGAGGCATTCAACTGCGAGGCTGCGCACAGTCACTGCACCGAGCTGTTGTTTAGTTCCAGCGCGTAACTTCCCTAAAACCACAAACTGCAATTTGTACATTTCTGGCTGAGTACATATTCAGCAAACAAGATACATACAATAAGTGAGTTTTGGAGGTGTTAGTAGGTGTATTTTTTTAAAAACTTTGGAGCGGTTTCCCCCTGCTACCAGTCTTTATGCTATGCTAAGCTAAGCTAATCAAGTCCTGACTCTGTACTTAATACAAAGACTTGAGACGTGAGATTGATACCCAACCTAACATCTCACTCTCAGAAAGAAACAGGATAAATGAACTATTTCTTTAAAGCCCCAACATTATTTGAAACAATACAGACGACATGAACTCTGCGACCCTCAATCGTAGCCACAGCCTCCTCACCAGAGGATCAGGGACCTTTCCTCTATCTTCACCATGCTCAGGACCATAGTCTGTTCCAGAGAAACGTCCTCATGTTGTGTCCCTCTACTAGGACGTCTCTCTCAAAAACAATGCTGTCAAGGCTTGTCTTCTGTATAATGAGCATTGTGTTACTTTACATTACAGTTCATTTAGCTGATGCTTTTGTCCAAAGCGACTTACAATAACTGCAAACAATTATGAGGATACGACTCTAAACAGCGAGAATCTTGCAAGTACATCAGCTTCAAATAATAGGTGAAATCATACAAGTGTAGAACAATAGCTTCAAATAAGCCAAACCAAAGTAAGAGCAACAAAGAGAAACAATAGAGTAAAAATTCAACCAATAGAATAAAAATTCAACCATTAGCTGGTGCAAAAGTACACATATTTTTTACAGTACAGTACACATCCATTTTGGGGCCGGGATAGCAAACAGACGGGTTTTGTTTGAGGGGTCTCAGGGTCCCACTCACAGTGAGGGAGCAGCGAGCTGATTGGTAGATGCAGAGCGAAGTGAGCGAGCTGGGGTGTGTGGTTTGACCGTGGCCTGATGTAGGAAGGGGCTGATCCACTCACTGCACGGGAGGCCAGCACCAGAGTCTTGAAGCAGATTGGGGCAAATACTGGTAACCAGTGACGGGACAAGGAGAGGTGTAGTATGGGGAACTGGGGGAGGTTGAAGAACAGTCAGACTGCAGCATTCTGGGTGAGCTGTAGAGGTCGGATGGCTATGTAGGAAGTCCAGCCAGGAGGGAGCTGCAGTGGTCAAGGCGTGAGACGACCAACGTGTTTAGTTATGTATGCACGTGTATAGTCCTCGCCATTGCAATGAGTGTCTGATATGTGAACTTCTCTCTTAACCGCAGCTGGTGGAGCACTACTCATACAAACCAGACGGCCTGCTGCGAGTGCTGACGGAACCCTGTTCGAGACCTGAGGGAGACGTTGGTAAAGAATGCTCACAACTAATCAAAATGTGTCCAATAGAAGTGTATTGCATGTTATGAATTCATATCTAACAACTAAAAGTGTAGGAATACATTCCAATCCAATCCACTTTCGTCATCTGCTGTGTCCATAGGGCTGATACGGCCACTGCTCCCACGGGACCATCCTGGAATAACAACTACCTTGGTAAGTGTGTGTGTGTGTGTGTGTGTGTGTGTGTGTGTGTGTGTGT